>SNQJ01S0081915.1:0-12075 GCA_010110895.2 Picea sitchensis
AGCAAATATGGTTACAATGGAATTGATGGTGTGTTTAAATAGGCAGCAAAGCACCCAACGGCTAGATACATGAGGTTTTCGAACCGTTGAAGGCCTGCAGCAACATACAGACAACAGTTCGAACAGAGGAAAAAAGCTAGGCTTCCGAGAGACGGAGGTTCGGACACAATGTTCTTTTATTCTCCATATTTGTCCGCATGTTTAGAGTCTGTTAATCTTGTTGTTACATTTGTCCAGAACTAGCGGTATCATTACATTTGTACATAAAGGAAACATGGTACAAGTCGGCGAAATTATCTCATCGATCCCCGTTTCAGATAACTCTAGTTCCTTCCCTCAACCAAACTAAATTCTATCCTGTTGGTCTGTTTGTCAAATTGAAACACTCTTTACTTAAATTACCTCCTCCAACCAAATTATCGAAACTAAAATCCATGCTAAAATATACATCGATATGTACATACGCCGTCAGAGCTGGAGCGGATGTTTTGATTTGACTTATGCATCGATCTCAGCCATTCAAATCTGTTAGAAGACAGTCGGTGCACAGTTGGCCGTCGATCTTAGACATTAAAAGCGGATGTAGTAATATGATGATTAAATAATATACAATCTTCGATATGTATTAAACGAACATTGGCAGCGGACGAGCTGCTTAACTGTTAGTTAACGACCTATAATCCACCTCATGGAGTAGCTTAGAATGCTGCTTAGAACGCTGGATACTGTTAGTTAACGACCTATAATTTGACGTTGATAGAAACCCCGTTGCCATTTGTGCTACAGAAGATGCAGGCCGAGTCTACAGGAGTGGCCTTCTGATTTACGCGGAAGAGGACGTGAGGTCGAGTCTCCTGGGCTGCCTTGTTTTTATTTTCCCCTCGTGGATAAATAGAGCAGCGACGGAATTTCTGGTGGGTCACCGCTGAGCGCCATGGCTACACATCTSGGTGTAAATWAAGTTTTTATTTTTTATGCATTGAGTAAGCATAAAAATAATATAAATTTTTGCGTTGTCCATGTCAGACGGCTTGACGTGTAAATAGCAATGGATTGTTATGTCTCCACTCTTCATTCGCGGCCATAATCTCCGTACGCACGCTTCCCCACAAAACTGAAACAAATAGATGTAATGATGTTTGATGAATAACGTGTCAAATAAAGATATACTAGCACAGCCACAATCATGTGGCTGATTAACGCGGAAAGGCTTATTTCATTCCGAAAGGCTAATTAACGGAACTTGACAATGATAAGAGYGTCGCAAGATACATCTCTAAGGCTTTTCATTAGTTAAGGCTTGCTTTTGATTGCAATCTCTAATTCGACCAAAAGTGAACTCTTGCGTTGTTTCAATACAGAATCTATCGCTACCACGAGGTTGTTTGAAGATGAAGTTGAAGGGAGGGTCGAGGTCGTAGTGGGAGAACCAATCTTCCATTATATTTTTCATTCTCAGATCGGGCAGAGCATCTTCTAGCTTGTGTCAATCTTTTACGAGTTTCGATCATAGGTGATGTGAGACTCACGGATTCTAACGGGATCCTACATGAATTTTTTTGAAATAGGACAGAAAAACTTTTCGGTATTTTTTTATAATTCTCATAATTATTTTTGCTGTATATATATGTTGTTATCCTCTTAGTTCGCTTTCTCTGGTATTTTTGTAATCTTTGTTAATTAGGTAAAAGTGGCAATCATTGATAATGGGAGTAAAATATTAATCATATTAAGTAAATGTAAAATATGATTAATCATATTAAGTAAAATATTAATCATTAATTGTGCCCATCTTCAATAGGTAGACGTAATTAAGGAAAAATAAAAAATAAAGACATATTAAGAAAAAAAACATATTAAGTTTATTAACTAAGTTTCGTGGGAACCAAGGGATTATCTTATGACAATGTGAATAAATGAAAATGGTTCCCCATTATCCCTAAGGGTGTTGTTTAATTATTTTACGAAATGATTTTTTAGTATGCGACATAAATTATTTTTTTTGTTGTTTAAAATCTATTTTTGAATGTAGAAATGGATTCAGCATGCTGAAAAACTCCCAAGGCACTTGGATTATACAAAAATAATCACTTAAATCTATGGATCTAACAGAAAAGAGTCATTTTGTAGAACATTTAGACTATAGCTTATGACAAGCCTTATCCACCATGCACTAAGCCAATGATTGGCTTACTGCATGGTTCCCAAGTGAGTAAAAGTACTTGATGTAGCAATTGATACAGGGGAATGGTTTCATGCTCCAAGATGATGAGCATGCCTTTGCATCCCTCTGACCTCCCACAAGTAGCTTTCCGATGACCCAGCATTTGTGCTATCGCACTAACCCCCAGATGTTGTCAGCATTGGATGCATTAATTATCTGTCGTCGTCGCCAGAGACACGTAGATAAGCTGCTATGAATTCATTGCACTTAAACCAAGCTACCAACCAAGCGTTGAGAATGACTTGCAATGGTTTCACGATTAAAATCCTTACCAACCAACCACTAAGCCAGTGCAGAATCAATAAATCAGACTTTGAAGAAGCTCAACGTAGATGGGGGAATTATCATTATCTCGTACCTTACCAATAGAGCTCGTCGATTATATGGTAAGCTCAACGCAAAAGGGGGAAATTCGGATTATCTCAAACCTTACCAACGGAGCTCGTCGATTATCTGGTATTCTTTTTCATTCGGATTCCTGTGATTCTTTGGCATTAAAGCATTTTTTTTAAATCAAAAAATTGTTGAAGTCTTTAAGGCTTTTTTATGCTTATGTTCTCGGAATAAAAAGTCTCTGGTTGATTTTGAATCGAGTTACAATAGTTTGCTTTACTGTGACGGTGATTTTTCCTCGGCTTATATAGATATAAACGTAATTGTTGTTTAGCCATAAACGAGATTTAATTACAACTAGTTTAAACGTTAGGTTGAATTCTTAGTTGATAGATGAAGTGACCGTGATTTCTATATAGATGCAAACGTTAGTTAGCAAGCATAATGACTACCCTCATAATTTAGAAAACAAAGCATGGTCGATCCAATCCCAAGAATACAGAGTGTTTAACTTCTCTAACGAGGATAATGATACACAATATGCCTCTTGTTTACAAATATGTGTTTTCTGCATATTGTCAATTGACTTAGAGTCTTGAGTCAACCACTACCATAATCAACAATTGAAGTAGTTATTTGACTAGAGCATATTTGATATTCTTAGCGTGTTCTTCTAATCACTTAGCATTCTCTCCTAATCACTAGGCCTCTTACATTTTAATCAGTAGACCTCTTACATTTTCTATAGAAAACACGAAGGTGGAGCATATTTTCCATTCTTAGCATGCCCTCCTAATCACTAGGCCTCTTACATTTTCTATAGAAAACACAAGGGTGGAGCATATTTTCCATTCTTAGCATGCCCTCCTAATCACTAGGCCTCTTACATGAGGGTGATGATAGAATTGATCGGTTATGAAAAATCTAAAAAAAAGCATTGAAGATAAAAACAGTCGATTCATTCAATTACGAATCAATTTTGATTAATGTAAGACATAATACAGTTTTTTTTTCTTGCTAGATGGATATTTCAGTTTTTAAAGGTTTTACCATATATATTTAGTATATATTTGTGGGCTTCTTTTGTCTCTGTTCTTATGACCATATAAAAATTCAAACATGGATATGCAACATCGAAGTAATTTTGGTCACTTAGCTTTTTATTTTGAAACATAGGTGAGATTATATGATTATGGTGCAATGAATTTTTTTTTTTAATAAAAACCTCCATCAACCACTTCCACAAATACCTCCACTAGAAGCCTTTGATACAACATATAAAAGATTATAGTACTACACTAAAACCTGTAATAAACCTTGTTTTTCATTTAGTGCATCATCCTTCTCATAATCCCAGTGTTTTAGTGTAATATGATTTTATTTCTTGATGGTTGATAATAAGTCCACGAGAACACTAACCTTGATTAAAGTCACCAAATTGTAATGATTTTCAATAATTGTGAATTGTATGAAGGCTTAAGAGAATATGATGCTTGAACATTCGTTATTTTTAGTATGTGACGATGATTTTTCCTCGGCTTATATGGATATAGATGTAATTGTTTGCATCAAAGTGACGGTGATTTCTATGTAATTGTTTGATGAAAATGTTAGTTAGCAAGGATAATGACTACCCTCATAATTGAGGAAACAAAGCATAGTTTTGGATAGTTATGATGACTATTCTCATAACTCAAGGCATTGCCAAACAAAGCATACTTTTACCCTAACATAGTCTTCATAATTCAAGTTAGTGCCAAACAACTCATACTATTACTTTAATCATACTATTATTAGTCCCTGCTAAGGGATTAATAGCGATAAATCGATGGGTTGACTAGCTATTAGTGGGTGGTTTGACCATAAAAAAAAATTATTTTCAAAGTTAAACATAGGAAGATTAAAAAATTATTTTTATTTAAATAAAAATAATTATTTTTCTTCAATTTGGTTGGACCTCAACTTTGAAGTGTTATTGGTTGGGTGGCAGTGCGCATTCAAAGCTACTGTCCATGAGTTATAATGGTATTAAATTGTTTGTCATGTTGTATTCACAGAAAATCACCACGTCAATCTCCATTATGTATTTTTTCTTTGCCCGATATTAACAATGTACTTTGTTGTCCATTTCATCGTCCATGAACTATAATGGCATTCACCCACATATTTATTACACCTAATCAACCATAGATTCTGCAGCTTAGTCAATTTCCCAATCTCCACAGGAATATGGCCACTGTCAAATGGATTAATGGCCAAATTCAGGTCCATCGAATTTCTCAGATTGCTTAGAAATCCATGGATAGTCCCACTCAACTAATTGTCAAAGAGATTAAGTGCCTGCAACTTCCTCAACTAGTCGAACGCAAGGGGAATGGGCCCAAAAAAATTAATGCCTGGAAAAGTGTCCCCAAGCCTTCATAAATCATACTGTAGCAACAAAAATTCGACAAAGAAGGGCGGATAAATCAAGTAGTGGTTTGGTGAGTAGAAGAGGATTAAATTGAGGGATTCAATGAATGAATGGATTTCAACTTCACATGGAAGTTTTTCAAATGCTTGTAAGTACAATTTTGTTGCTTATGTTCGCATATTATTCCTCCTCGTCTCCCTCCTACCTGCCTTTCTTTTGAAATTGAATTCAATATTATTGGACGACTGTGATCTTCCATCTCACTGCATTAGATGGATTTGGTGGGGGGCGACGGATCTGAGGGTCTAGATTCATAGGTCGTCGGATTGTCTAGTACGTGGGTCCAGATTCATAGGCCGTCAAAAAATTAAATGGACCACTATTTGTCAAATGGGTAAAATTTTTAGTTATTTAATGAGTTCATAAACTAGCATGGCAGGTTAGTCACACGTCTATATTTTATTTGTTGTGAGGCGAGGAGTTAAAAATCATCCAATCGATGAATGTTAAGCCAAAATTCTTCTTACTCAGAGGCCTAATCTTCGCTTCTAGATAACATAGGGACATAACTGTACAGATCCACAAAACTTGACCGACAAGGACTAAGCTACCATGCAGACCTTGTTTGAATCAAGGTGTACATGATATGAGCCTGCATTGATCTAGGTGGATATTGGTGGCCACCCACCTTTTCCAACTGGCTCAAAACAGTTTTCTGGCAATTTTTGCAATTTACTATTTTTAGCAGTTTTAACTTCTAGGGCCATTTTAAGGGCCTAAATGAAGGTTTCTCTGGATCAAGCTTCTCAATGATAACCAAATGCATGATTGAGCCCCCAAAATGAATCTCCTTGACGATACCTTTCCAACGGGCTATCATATGCCTAAAATGAAGATCGTATGCAAAAGTTATGACCCCAAGAAGTTAATGTACTAACTTACCCAAATGGGGCCCACATGACTTTTGGCGCTTCATCTCCTAGGGTTAGGTTTTTCGATGTCTAACGTTTTTGGAATTCATGTTTATTGTAAAAAGGCCTTGAGAGCCTCATTGTAACAATCTTCTTGTGAATGAGCACAACTGTCGCATCTCTTCTCAGAGATAAGCTACCACCATTCCAACAAGCTTGTTTCCGCTGCATTTTATAGTTTCAGCTTATTTCCTTATTGAATAGAAAACCAATTTTACTGTATCTCTGTTATTTTGTCTTAAGTACCTGTTAATAATCTGTATTAATTTCTTTCTGCTCATAAAATCCAGATCAGTGGTATCAGAGTAGTCTGCTCCTTATCGTCTTAATGCATGTCCCCAATGAGGTCGTAGTACAAAGAGTTGGGTCTCAAGCTTGTTTCTCTTGAGGACAAAAGCTCTCGTACGCCCAAACAACCTCTCATGGCAGGAGAAAAGAAAGATGACGAGACAGGAGATCCTTTCAAATTGTTGATTGAGGAAGCCCTCACACAACAAAGGAACGAGATGATGGATAGTTTCACGCAAATCCTTCAACGACTAGAAATAGGCGATGCATCTTCTTCGAGCGGAGGCGTCGCTCCCTTCAAGATACAAATAAACTTCTATATTCCTACATTTGAAGGTCAGATAGACGCATATGTTGTAGACAAGTGATTGAATCTACTAGAAGGGTATTTTTTTGTCCATAACTTTTCGAATAGAGAAAAGATTACTTTTGTGCTCCTCAAAGTTGTTGCCCATGTCAAAGATTGGTGAGAAACCTTCTGTGAGAAAAAGGAAACAAAGGAACCCTCATTATTTACAGTCACGTCCACTTGGGAATCCTTCAGGGATGCTATTAAGGAACACTACTACCCTGTCGGAAGTTATGACGACTTGTATACCAAATGGACCACACTGCGGCAAGAAAGACACCAAGTAGTGTCAAATTTCACAAATATCTTCCATACCTTGCGCACCAAGCTGGGTATCAAAGATTCAAAGTGACATATGGTGCTCAAGTATCGCGGTGCTCTACATAGATACATCTAGACCGAAATGGAATTTATTGACATCTCATGCTTGTGCCCAACCTACCAATATGCCGTCAAAATCGAGCAGAAGCTCAAACAAAAGACGCGACAATTTGGGCCTGGGAAACCCTCACAACAAAAGATAGGAAAGGGCGGCTCCAACCCACAGAACAAAGGACCGAGAAAATATGGACAATATCAGGACAACTAGTCCAAGCCGCAAGCAAAGAAGGACACTAAAAAGACAAAGAAAGATACGGGGAAGTGGTGCGACTTCCATAAGATCCCTTGGCATAACATTGTTGACTGCCGCTCAAAGAAGTCGATGGTGGTCAAAGTGAAAGCCTCTGAATCATATGTGGCTTCTGACTCTGAGCCAGAACCAGAAAGGGGAAGACAAATCATTGACGCAGAACCCGGTGCCACCGTTGCTACCACCAAGCTCCAATCTCGTGAACCAGACAAGCTTGAAGAAGGAGAGCGCCTCTTCCATTCATAGATGTGGGTAAAAGGCACCCCACTGCACTTCATCATTGATAGTGGTATCCAAAAGAACCTCATCTCAGCAAAGGTCGTCAAGCAGTTGATCCTGTTGACAACACCACACCCACAACCCTACACCATTGGATGGCTCCGCCAAGGAAGCGATCTTCGCGTCAGCCAACAGTATTGATTGTTGTACGACATCAAGCCCTTCAAAGATGAGGTATTGTGTGATGTTTCTCCTCTCGAAGTTTGTGATGTTCTTTTGGGACAACCTTATTTATGGAAACATCATGTTGTATATGATTCTAGGCCTCGTAGTATTATTATTACTTTGAACAGGAAATTGTACAGGATACCCGAGGCAGTCCCACCTAGTGCTATTTCCTTGATCTATGCTAAGCAATGAAGGAAGGTCATCTCTCAGACGGGGAAGTTTGTCTTCTTCGTGATTTGCTCTTGGAATAAGTGAAATATCATAGCCACATCTAGGGTCTCTGCAGCCGACCTCTCCACACAGTATAAGCAAGTAGATAAGGTTATGGAAGAATACTCGGATATCTTCTCCTCACCTATTGGGGTACCTCTGCACTACCAGGTCAAGCACCCCATCGATCTGACCCCCAGAGCACCGCTTCCCAATGGGCCAGTCTATTTCCACTCTCTGTTAGAGAATGAAGAGATCAAGTGATAGATCCAAGAATTTCTTCACAAGGGGCACATACGTCCCATCTCATCACCTTGCGGGAGCCCAATCGTGCTGCTACAGAAGAAATATGGAACCTGTTGACTCTGCATTGATTACCGGGCTCTAAATAAAATCACAGTAAAAAACCGGTACCCGATTCCTTGAATCGACGACCTCCTTGATCAACTCACGTGGGCCAAATACTTCAATAAGATTGATCTAAAGTATGGATACCACCAGGTCCCGATAGAAAAGACAGATGTATGGAAGACTGCCTTCAAGTCAAAGGAAGGCCTTTTTGAATGGTTGGTCATGCCCTTTGGTTTGACAAATGCGCCAACCACTTTCATGAGGTTGATGAACGATATCTTGCAACCATTCACCAATAATTTTGTAGTGGTGTATCTGGATGACATTCTCATTTACAACAAGACTTGGGTCGAACACTTGCAACATATTCAACAGGTTTTGCACACCCTGCGACAGCACAAGCTATACACCAACTTGGAAAAATTCTCCTTCGGCATGGTCAGGGTCCATTACCTAGGCTACATCGTTGATCAACATGGCATACATGTGGATCCAGCCAATATCCAAGTCATCTGTGACTGGCCAGCCCCAACCACACTCACTGAGCTTCAGAGCTTCTTGGGCCTTGCCAATTTCTACCGCATGTTCATGTTGGGATTCTCCCATATTCCATGGGCCCTCAACCAAATAACCAGGGGTGGTGGTAAGGAGAAATTTGTGTGGGGCCGGTCCCAACAACAAGTGTTCGATTATTTGAAGCAGTGCTTGTGCTCAGCCCCAATACTTTCACTCCCAGACCTGCAAAAACCCTTTGAGATCGAGACAGATGCTTCTGACTATGTTGTGGGCACCGTTCTCACTCAACAGAGCCACCCCATGGCCTACCATAGTGAGACACTATCAGATGTTGTCAGTAAGTACCCTACTTACGAAAAAGAAATGTACTCCATTGTGAAAGCCTGCCGCCAGTGGAGACACTACATTCTTGGGAAGGAGACAGTCATCCACACTGATCATAAGCCACTACAGTTCATGCAGACACAAGGAAAATTGCAAAATGACCGCCATCAAAAGTGGTCCACATACTTGCAGCAATTCCACCTCAACATCAAGTATAAAACAKGAAGCACCAATTGGGTCGTTGATCGCCTCAGCAGACTTCCAGTCGCGACACTCACAATGATGCTAGACTCTTACAGCCATGAGACCTCTGGATGGCCCCAACTCTATGAGACAAACCCAGACTTCGCCACCACCTACCAAATGTTGGGGGAAAATGCAGTTGTCAATAATTTCCATCTTCAGGATGGGTTGTTGTGTCGTCTGGGCCATATCTGTGTTCCATCAAGCGAGCGAGCGAAGCTGATATGGGAATCCCACTACAGTTAGGTGGTAGGACACTTCGGCATAGAAAAGACAATGGCGATGCTACATAAACATTTCTACTGGTCTAAACTTCAACAGGAGGTCAGGAAGTATATCAGGTCTTACACAACCTGCGTGATTGCCAAACCGACCACTAAGAAACAGGGTCTGTACACCCCTCTTCCTACTCCTGACAGACCATGGGAATCCATCTCAATGGACTACATGTCGGGCCTCTCGTCCACCAGGCGGGGAAACGATTGTGTTTTTGTGGTTGTTGATCGCTTTTCTAAGATGAAAATTTTGGTTGCTTGCAAGAAGAACATCACAACAGAGGCCACTGCTAAGCTCTTCTTTGAACGAGTCTGGTTACATTTTGGAATCCCACAAACCATTGTCTCAGATCGGGACAGTCAATTTCTCAGCACATTCTGGTCGAGCCTCTGGTCACTGCTGGACACCAAGCTCACCAAATCCACGACCTTCCACCCTCAGACAGATAGACAAACCAAGGTCGTAAATCGAATGATTGTGCATATCCTTCGCATGTATAATTCACAGCATCCTCACACATGGGATGAGAGCCTTCCATATGTCCAACATAGCTACAACCGAGCCCTGCATAGATCAATTGGCCACAACCCCTTTCAGGTGGGGTTGGGATTCCAACCATTGGGTCCCCTAGATGTTGCACTTCCCCTTGCAGTCACCTCGACCGACTCATCTTCTGCTCCAAATGAAGCTGACAAAGCCACCTGGTTCATTGAGAGGATCCAGCACATCCGCCAACAGGTTCAGGATATCCTACAGAAGTCCAATGACAAGTACAAACAACACCATGATCAACATTGGGTGCCACATAAGCTTTAGGTGGGCGACAAAGTTTGGTTGCATTTGCATAAAGAAGGCCTTACAGGACCCCATCGAAAGCTTCTCCCACTCCGTTATGGGCCGCACACCATCACCAAGGCCATGGGGGTTAATGATTTTCAACTCAACATTCCTCCTTTCCTTGGCCCGCACCCAATGTTCAACGTGGATCTCCTTCACCCTTATTTCCCACCATTATTAGACACCTCAGAAGTAGCAGAACAACTGACACCAACAAAGCTCAACCCTGACTGCATAGAACATGCATCCAATGATCAGATTGTAGACACAGCGATCAAGGGCACTCAACAACAAAGGATCCAACTTTATCGAGTCGTTAAAGCAGGGCAGTCCCTGCACCAAGGCAAGTGGCTCACCCGAGGCCAAATTCAACAGAAATTTCCTCATCTGATGGGGGACCTCAATGCAATGGATACCATTGCTTCCTAAGGAGGGAGGATTGATCCAAGTGGATATTGGTGGCCACCCACCTTTTCCAACTGGGTCAAAACAGTTTTCTGACAATTTTGGCAATTTACTATTTTTAGCAGTTTTAACTTCCGAGGCCATTTTGAGGGACTAAATGAAGTTTTTTTTTTGGATAGAGCTTCTTAATTATAATCAAAAGCATGATTGAGCCCCGAAAAATGAATCTCCTCGACGATACCTTTCCAACGGGCTATCATACGCCTAAAACAGAGATCGTATGCAAAAGTTACGACCCCGGGAAGTTAATGTACTAACTTACTCAAACGAGGCCCACATGACTTTTGGCTCTTCATCTGCTAGGGTTAGGTTTTTGGATGTCTAGGGTTTTTGTCATTCCTGTTTATTGTAAAAAATCCTTGAGAGCCTCATTGTAATAATTGTTGGGTATGTGTTATATTCTTTGCATGTGTGTGTGTGTGGGTGCGTCAGATACGACAACTGCCTCTGATACGACAACTGGGCGGTTTTTGCTATTTTTAGTTGATTTGTAAATTAATCTCGGATTAAGGGATTAGGGTTTTGGTATCTACGGAATACCTAAAAACATTGTATATATTGTCTGGCGAATGGTGAAATTCGATATAATGAAAATAAGAAAGGTTTTCCCGGTTGAGGGTTTCCGGTAAAAATATTTGTGTACTCTGTGTATGAACCATTGATTAATTTCTGTATTGCTTAAGAATCTATATGCATGGCTTTACTTCGCAGGTTTAAAACTTACATGTGGTATCAGAGCACGTTTTTGGCTTCAAAGGGACGCCTTTGTTGCTGAGGGTTTGGCTCGGTCTTGATAGATCAAGTTTATCTTGTGTTTGTGATAAACATGGGTTCAGTGGGAGCTTTTGCAGTGGAGATTCGAGTAAAGTAAGAGGAATGGCGAGCTCATCTAGAATCGAGATAGAGAAGTTCAACGGTAAAAACTTTGAGCTATGGAAGCTCAAGATGGAGGGCCTTCTTGTAGACAAAGAAAAATGGATCGCTGTGGATCCTGGTACACAGCCTACTGGTACACCATCTACAAGCACACAGGCTACTGGTACACAACCTACCAGTACACAAACTACTAGTACACCAGTTACTGGTATGTCGAAGGAAGATTGGGACAAGTTGGACAGAAGAGCAAGGAGTACGATTCAACTCTGCCTGGCAGATTCGGTGTTGTTGAATGTCTCGGGAGAATCTACAGCCAAGGAA
>SNQJ01S0081915.1:12085-33747 GCA_010110895.2 Picea sitchensis
GTTTACAAATGCCTCTGCAATAAAGTACCAATTTTTCCACATTGGGACCCTCTCCATCAATAATCGAGTAGACGATTTCCATGTGAGACAAAATCGTGATTCCTGGGTGGAATAGGAGACAATCTTCGAGGTAATTTTGACATCTGATTGTTAAATGTTGTAGGCTAAATGTTTTAGGAAATGATGATTTTTTTTTGGGACATTTGCCCGAAAAATCGATAAGAAATTGTTGGATTCTTTGAGTGATTATTTTTATATAATCTGAATACTTCAAGAGTTGGTCAGCATACTGAATCCATTTCTACATTCAGGAATGATTTTGAACAACAACTAGTCAACACCTTAAACATTACTCAAACATTACTAAAAAGGTGAGTTGCATTAGCAGTAGCAACCTAAAACATTACTAAAAAGGTGAGTAGCATTGGCGGTAGCAACAAGCAATACTAAAAAGGTGAGTATCATTACTCAAACATTACTAATAGCAAGCAACAAGCAGCAACAACAAGCATTACTAAAAAGGTGAGTAACATTATAATAGCAGTAGCAACAAGCATTACTCAAACATTCTCATATCTTTCATGTTGTCTTCTTTTTTTGATTGTTTATAATTTGGATGCAACAGTAGGAGACTTCTCCATCACATCAAAATGTTCTCAAGAAGTACTGTTTGCACAACCTTTCTTAGATTCTGGTTTAGTGGAAGTTGTTCCATTGAAAGATCAGGATACCATTAGTTTGGGTTGGATTTTTACGAAACCTTTCACCACTGAAATGTGGCTACTAATGGCGGGTACTAATGGCGGGATTATTCATGTTCGGAGGGATGGTGGTCTATATTTTGGAGCGTAGAAACAATTGATGGTTCCGAGGGCAGCCTAGAAAGCAATTAGGAAGCATATTATGGTAAGGAACAACTTTGGTCATGCCTTGTTTTATATACCTATCAATTGGATAGGACAAGCAACTATGGGAGCGAAGGAACGACTTGGAAAACTCATTAAAGTTAGCAATGTTTGTTTGTGTACATGTTCAGTTTTACAACTTGGTTCACTAATCAGGGTAAGTTGTTCTCTTTCTACATCACAAATTCCTTGTTTGTCCTCCATTTTATTTGTTTAGGATGTATGGAACTTTTATTGAAAAATTGATTTGGGATAGTAGATGATATCTGGATCTTAATGGGGCACATAGTGCTTGTGGCCTAGTTTTTTGTTATTGAAATTCTACAATCATGTTATACAATAAATTTATCAGCGATTCTAATGACCCCATGTTTAGAACCAACCCTTAACGACATGAGCAGTGAGTAAGTACGTCGATAGGCCTCCCCCTATTGGAATCAATGGATTAACCAACCTTTTAATCATAAATTTCAATCTTAGGGTTGGAAATTGAAGATGTTGGCATATTCTTCGTTGTCGTCTCTAAACAATGGACGAGATTTTGATAAATTAACTTCCGATCATTTATAAAGGCGTATGTTTATGTGATTACTTTTTTACATTTACTAAATAAGATTAAAAAATTACTTGCTCGCCACCAGATTGCCACTTTAGGTGATTAAGAATTGATTATACTTAAAGCAGTGCTAGAATGACAGGTGTGAGGATGTGGAAAATTGGTGTAGGTTGTGGTATGTTGCTTCTTCTACCCACGATTCCACACATGTTACGTTTGTTCTGTTGTGTAATGCACAAAATTTAGGTCGAACTAGGTAAATGGAACGACAACAAGCCCGAGTCAAAGGAAGCATATGAAATGCGCAACAATACATGGAGCCATGAAAACAGTTCACTGGAAGGATGTGGGACAAGAGCGTAAGGGCATAAAATCGAAGGCTCATATGGGGTCCCAATCAGAACGTTGAAAAGTCTTATATTTTACGCGGGCAATGCTCGTTCTATAAGAGATTGGTGTATGGATGAAAATCTGCTCATCCATAAGGTACTAGAACTTCTCTTCTATTCAAGCTTCGAGAATATTTTTTACAACACAAAGTATATGAATAAATAGCAAATAATAAACAATATATAGATACTAGGTGTGTATAAATATTCCAGTAATTTTTAAGATAATTTGTATAACTATAAAATCTCTTCCTTTTTTTAGATATGTATATAATATGGAGTAAAAATGACTGTATAAGAAAATTGTTATTAATTGTTCCCAAATCACATAACCATACTCGTTAATATCACTTGAAGTTTTTGGACTAGGAAATAATGAAGGTTTTGGGTGAAAAATGTGGCAGGTGATATTGTGGATGTGCCAAATAACTCATTGGTACGCCAAATTCAAGTGGGTTTTAGCACAATGTAGAGATCCAACATGCCCCACCATCAACATTCGTGTCCATTGTGGAAACTTCCAGCAAAGGCGACCTAATCCACGCACTTTCAGAGTATTAGGTTATGACCATTGTGTTGTGTACAATGGTCGGTCTCTGTCTGCTGTTGTTCCTGAGTCTGTACTTAAGGCTTAAAAGTACAATGTCAAGGCATCTGAAAGTAGGTGAAATATGGGTGTGAGGGTAACGTCAACCTTCGGTAAAGGAAACTAGGGAATATTTCTACATTGGCGTTGTCTAGCTTCCAACTGTTCCTGAGTAGTTATATCTTGTTCAATGGCTGCCCATGAACGTTCAAGTTCGTCTCGGTTATTAGCAGTTTTAAGAATTATGTCAAAAAGTTTTAAGGAAATATGCGTTTGATTCGATAGTCCGGGTTCGATATTAGGCTGTGTTGCTGCAGGGACAGTCATGGAGGAACAGTAAGAGTATGAAAGGATTTACAGAGAGATTAAATGCTGTCTCGTTTTGGTCGAATAAAAGAGAATTTTTACGTTTTAGGAACAAAATAGGAATGCAAATTGAAGGCTATTTCCCGTAACTGTATTATATTTTAATAAAAGGTGTGAGATGAGAGAAATACATTTAGCTGCATATAACGCAAGGTTCATGTTAAAGAGAAAACTCACATATAAACAGAAGATGAAATTAGTAAGGAAATAACTGACATAGCAAAGAAGATATATATAATTCTGAAAGTGCAGATTGGTCTTACACCCGCTGATAGTTGGTGCAGAGGAAAGACAATAAACAATTGCAGAAAACCGAAATCCTTTCGTTATAGTAGTGGTCGTACTAAAGTATAACGAAGCACATCAATTATGAATAATGAAAAGAAATGAAACATAAAATACGAAGAAACAAACTTGTAACACAGTCTCGACGGAATCGAGAATCTCCAGATTTGCTTGTATTAACTTCTCGAAGGCAAGAAATCTATTACAATCGACGCAAAAAGGTCCCCCCTTCTTTATTTCTTTATGTGATATATTTATACAATCTTACAGATCAATTAGAATCTCAACGGTCACACAAATTCGGTTACAACCAAGAGGAGCGCAATAACTTCCTTTCTCCTACTCTATCTTCACCTGGTGCCAGGTGCTCGTCTTTGCGCGGCTTCGGTGCAGGCGATACATTTTTCCACAAACTAAGATATGAGATGCGAAGGTTTCGCTTGACAGCTGGCCTCGGCGAAGTAGCATTCTCGGGCTAACTGCTGCAGTTTGTCCCCCATTTGTGCATCGACGATGTCGAGGGCACTTAGCTGTGCACTGGGTTTGATCATGTGCTTATCAATTTTGGCCATGTCCACCCTATCTATCTGAGAGATGTCGGCCAAATCTCTCTCATCTTTTTCCTTCAGATCGAGTGAGATCTGTTCCACATTTATTTGCATCAATGCTTCTGCATCGCCTCGACTGTCAATATCCAACAGCTCGCCATCTATGGAGTTAAAAGCTTATTCTAAAGAGTGGGTTACCTTTTGTACTTGTTCCTTTCCCAGGGCAATGTTATGATCCCAATATTTCAATAGAATATTGCCTCTGGTTTGTTCGGGGATGGCAAGCCCAGGAGCGCCTGCCGAAAACTTGTTATTTGTGGCGATTACTGCATCCTGAAAAGCGACCCGAGCCACTTCGGCCTCCCTTTCCCTGGTAGTCAGGTTCTTGGACACCTGATTCACGAACAGACAGTTCTACCAGATCTCTCCTATCCTGGCAAGCAAATTCTGCTGTGCTGAAAAGATTTTGCTCCGAATTTCGCTGGCTCGGGATTTAAATATGCCGATGTCTATTTCTCTGCTCTCAGCGATTTCTGCCCGAGTCTGCAACTGTTCGATCAGATTTCTCTGTTGGTTCACCTGTGCTCTACCATCTCAGACCACCAACTGTGCTTGCACAAGCTTGGTCTTGAGCATTTCTATTTCATTTTTGTCGGCCACTCTGGCCTGTGCTATCTCCATGCTGGACTGACCTTTAGCATTCTCTGCGGCTGTAGCTAATCTAGCCTCGAGGGTCCTGATTAGGCGATTTTTCCTTTCTAGTTGGTTATTCAAAATCCCAACTGAGAATTTATTTGCTGAAGCATATGCCCCCAACGTTCCCGCGATTTTAGTGGCGAGTTGGTCACTTTTCTTATTTTTTCCATCGGTCATGATTTTATATTTTTTCGCAGTGGACTCTCCTTCTTGATAGAACTCTCTTTTCACTACCGCCTTCCTTTTTTTATCAAAAAAGAACTCATTTGGAGAGAGTTCCTCTGCTCTTATGGGCCTCAGTTCTTCGTTAAATATCCATCCCTCGCCGACATTTCCCTGTGCCGACTGAAAGGGTGTGACCGAGGTGATGGGCTCTCCTATTTGTTTTGCCGAATCTTTTGGAGTATCGACGGGATTCTGCTCCTTTGGCGTACCTGGAGTTTCTCTTTCAGTCTCCGACATCTGTTTCCTCGGTGGGTCTGGAGTGTTTTCTTCAGCCTCCGAATTCCGTTTGCTTGGCAGGTCTGGAGTCTTCTCTTTTGCTTCGGGATTGCTCGTTTTCTCTCCTTCGATAGAACTGTGTATACATGCAGAAAGTAGTTAACTCAGAAACGATGAGCTCCGCATGTTATGAAAAATACATAATGAAACGTAACTCTTGCATATATTTGAAAAAACAGTACCTTTCCACACAAGCCTGTCAATTCGAAATTAGGAATAAATTTATGCCGTAAAAATCCGATCTTACACATAGATTTACCGTATCTTCCCATTAATGTCATAAATTTTGGCGGTTTGATAGTCAGTCGGAGTATGGAGAGCAAATAACTACCTCGGGAAATGTGCAAGCCTCGATGCGTGGGACATATCTCGTTTTATTTTAAATTATCAAAACTTAGCAACGTTAATAACTTTCTCGTTGTTCGCTGCATCGTGGATTTCCTTTTAACTTTTTTAGTCTTCAACTCGCGAGACTACGAGGACCGATTTTGGCTTAATTAACAGTAATCTCGATTTGGAGCGTCATTAATTTTATAATCAATTTATTCGCCATATCGTGACTCGGAACTTCGAAGAAAAGTTTCTGGGAGATTAGTACGTCGAGTTGCGAAATTGCGAGATGGCGATAATTAAGACTCAATTAAGGGGAAGAAAATGTTAGATTAGGCGATTAATTAATCACGCTATAATTACGTCGCGACTTCGTGAGTCGGGGTTTTAAACGCCGTCACTTTCTAAAAGATAGTGCCGAGTGGCGAAACGCCGAGAATAGATTTTAACCATGGTTAGCCCTTTTGCCTTTAATCCTTGATCGGGGTTAGCCCGAAAGAACCTCGTGTTCTCGGCTCTCGGAGCTGTAAACATAAAAAATCGAACTTGGCGAACGTCGAGGCGCGAAACCTCGACGACGTCTAATCATTGAGTTAAAAGATTTTACCCTGGTTACTATCTTGGGCGAAAATTTAAAACAACTTCGTTGTTTCGTGAATCGGGACATGTGAATTCATGGGTTATAGTATTCGACTTGCGAGAATCCGAAACAAAACAAAAAGAGCGACATTCTTACGAAAGTTAATTTATTTCGAGAGTGGAAAAGCATCGCTGCTTATGTAACAAGGTTGCAGAGTTTCAAGATCTTGAAAGGAAAAAAGAAAATCAACTTTAGATTTCAAGTATCAAAAATTTGAAAATTGTGAAGGGTAGAAATAAAACAAGGGCGGCTCCAACATAGGCTCCAACTAGGGATCCCGCCTTCCTGTAAGGTGGGAAGAACAGTAGACCACGTGCCAATATTGGGTAAATGGAGTCAAACGCTCAAACATGCGGAAAAATTCCAAGGAAAAAGGATCGAAGGGGGAAAAGACTTCGTTTTTTACCTCGAGAAGTTTTTTCAAAAATCATATACTCTTTCCAAACACAGCTGTAGTCTCTTTCACAATTTTCCCTTTCCCACTACTAACTTTGGGTAAGTTTGAAGACAGTCAAAATGACCCGAGGAGATTCAACAGATCTTGAGTCTCTCGGCCTGCATCAAAAGAATGAGATTATATATTCTTAAATTGGGAAGTCTCGTCTGAATTTGGGGTGTGGATAAGGTTTTTGGAAAGCTTTGGTTACCAGAGTAGAGTGATATTTATGTATAACAGCCTTACAGATATCTCAGACATTGCTTCACTGCCAGCGAGCTTGTTCAGTACCACAGTGAAGTTGTCTAGCCCCTTTCACTGAATTTCCTTTCACCACTTCGGAAAATATTTATGCATTTAAATGCTGAGACGAGGGAAATCATTTCTGAATTTCCTTTCATCGTCTTCCTGGACTAGGTGGGGGCAATCATTTCTGAATTTCCTTTCACCACCTGTCTTATAATTTACTTTTTGAGCACGAAGATGGGGGCAATCAGTTTGTATCAGGGCTGATATCTGTGTAATATTTTGCATCAGAGGTCTGCCAACTCATTTTAATTACTTGGTACCAAGCTTCCCTTGACCTTCACAACACCTTCGTTCTTAGGGAAAAAAGGAAATTAAAATTTTTAAAAAAAAGGGGCATCCCGTTTGAGCAAGCTTTGATTCTTCCGACGCTGCTGAAAAACCTAGGAAAGTTAAGATCGCTCTAAACGTTCCTTCACTTAGCAGGAGATCAAGTAGTTGTGAAGACCTGCTTTCCTATCAAGATCTGTTTCGAAACCCCCGAGGTTTAAAACGAAATACTTTTATCCCTTCGCAATAACTCGGGAAGACGGTGACTTGCTAAAAGTTAGACCCAAAGATAGATAGGATACAAAGCAACGATTCATTGACTGAATATATGGGGGTCGAAAACAACTCGAGACTGACTCTGGTAGATAACTTCGGGGATAGTTTATTTCGACTGCCCATTTTTTATTAAGTGGATCATTCAACTTATTTTAAAAACAAAAATTATCAAACCAAGCAATGAGTCTCCTGTCTAACATTTTGTATTGCCGTTTGAAAGATGTTACCTTGATTTCCTTTAACAGTCTTTCATAACATAGATTTTTGAGAAAATTTATTTTTACCTTTTTATTTCATTTTCTTTGCGCAATACGAAACTATTTGAGGTATCACTTGTTTTATGCCGCTCTTTTTCTGACACCGACCTGCAAATTACTTTTCCTGCTAGTTTCGTCTGCAGCTGGAATCCTGTAAAAAGAAAATGCGAATCTTATTGGAAATGTGTCGAGAGTTTTAGGAACAAAAAACTGAAAATTAAAAGTAAATGTTCAAATGAAAATATACGTATGTACAAAACATGAAATTTATTTATTTACGATTTTTTTTATTTTTTTTTTAACAACTGTTATGTCATGTAATGTTTCAGATATCGCTCATTGACAGGGGCACTGAGGACTTCTCCATCTATATTTTCCAAAAGAAAGGAATTTTTCCCTTCTGGAGCCGAAACCCTGAATGGTCCATACCAAAGGTGGTCAAATTTGCTATGCTTCGTGGCTTCTTCCCTTCTCGCATCCCATCTTAATACTAAGTCACCTGGGAGGAATTCTCTGTCTTTTGCCTTGAGGTCGAACAATGCTTTCATATCATCTTGGTACTTCTGCATTTTATCATCGACTTCCACTCTATGTTGTTGAACCTTGATCAACTGATTAATTCTCCTGGTTACATGATTGGGTTCTTCGTTTTGATCCTGCCATAACTTCATCACTGGTAACGCTAGGTTTATAGGTAGAACAACATCTGTGCCATAGACCATTTGAAACGACGAAATGTCGATAGACCTTTTAGTGCTGATGCGGTTTGCCCACAATGCGTACTTCAAGTGCACATGCCAGGACCTTTTATTTTCATCCAGTACCTTCTTGATTATGTTTACCAGGATCTTGTTGGATGATTCGGCCAACCCATTTCCCTGAGGGTAATAAGCAGTGGAATGGCCGAGAACAATATTGTACTTCTGAAAGAAGCTGATCATAGCCATGGACTTGAAGGCCTGGGCATTATCGGTAACTATTTTTCGGGGACACCCGAATCTTGACAAGATATTGTCCTCCAAGAAATCGATTACCACAGAGTCTGCTGCCCTTTTGGTTGGAATGGCTTCCACCCACTTAGTAAAATAATCCGTAGCTGTTAGAATACATTTATGTTGAGCACTGGAATGGGGATTAATTTACCCTATAAAGTCTAGACCCCATTGTTGAAATGGAGCTTCATTTTTGACCGAAACGAGTGGCAGTGCAGGGAGTTTTTGTTTACCAGCGAATATTTGACATGGGTTGCAGGCATGCACTTTGGCATTGACGTCCGAAATTAGTTTCGGCCAATAGTATCCGGCCCTCAAGATCTTGTAGGCTATGGCTCTCCATGCGTGGTGTCCTCCATAGAATCCTTCATGAAATTCCTCTATAACCCGTGGAGTTTCTGACTCAACCAAACAGACTAGTAGGAACCCGAGTGGATCCTTCCAGTATAACTGATTTTCGGCGATGCAATATTTTACAGCATGGAGTTTTAAAGTTCTGCATTTGGCTAGTGATAGTCCATTTGGACATTTCAGGTTTAACAAGTAGAACACTATATCTTTATACCAGCCTGACGATATGAACTTTTCTTCGACCTTGCTTGGATTCGTCTGGTCATACGGCTCGTGCAGGTGTGCGTCTCCATCTTCCCCTTAGAGGCAATTAATATCAAGAGCTCTCATATTCGACTCGGCCAAGAGTTTGGCCAGACCCTGCCCCTTTATCAATTTAGTCGGCTTGACTTCCAGATCGAATTCTTGTATTTTAACGAGCCAGCGCCCTCATTTTCTGTCACTATCTGGCTGTACCAATATATCTTTCACAACACTGGTTGGCACATATGCGATAATTTTTGAATGCAGTACATAGGTTCTGAATGCTTTTAGTGCTTTCACCATTGCGTATGCTTGTTTTTCTATTATGTCATACTTTAGTTCGGCGTCTCTAAGGCTCTTGCTAAAAAACGCGTTCGGTCGTTCGAAACCTTCGTCATCCTTTTGCAGGAGCACCACGACGATAGTATGTTTAGAAGAAAACGAGAAGATGATGAACTCTTTCAAGTAATCTGGGCTTGCTAACACAGGTGCCTCGCTGATGAATTTTTTAATATGCGCGAACGATGCTTTAGCCTCGGTTATCCAATTTACTCGACTATCTTTCTTCAACATTCATGTGATCAATTTGACAATCTCAGCAAAATTTGGGATAAACCTTCGTAAAAAATTTATTGTACCTAAGAAAGATTGAATTTCTTTTACGTTTCTGGGAATATTTATAGTTTCTATTGCTTCAATCCTCTTAGGATCAATCCTGATCCCATCCTTAGATACGATATGCCCCAGAAGCTTACCTTCCCGCA
The DNA here is from genome assembly GCA_010110895.2 of Picea sitchensis. Taxonomy (NCBI): domain Eukaryota; kingdom Viridiplantae; phylum Streptophyta; class Pinopsida; order Pinales; family Pinaceae; genus Picea; species Picea sitchensis. Next base: position 21,783 of record SNQJ01S0081915.1, read on the forward strand.
TAGCGAAATGTGATTTCTTTGGGTTCAAAGACAGACCATACCTGCGACATTTTTCGAAAGTCTATTTTAGATGGATCAAATGTTCTTCATCGGTTTTAGAGAAAACTGTCAAATCGTCAAGGTAGATGACTACGAACTTGTCTCTTTCTCCTACGAAAGCAATGTCCATAGCGCGCTGGAAYGTAGCTCCTGCATTCATCAAACCAAACGACATTTTGTCATACATGAATGTACCCCATGGTGTGGTGAAAGCAATCTTTTCTCTGTCTTGCTCGTTCATGGCGATTTGGTTATACCCAGAGAACCCGTCTATCATAGACATTCGATTTTCTCCGACTACCTTTTCTAGGACGTGGTCCATTTTGGGGAGCGGATAATTATCCTTTAGAGAAGACTTATTCAAGTTTCGGAAATCCACACACAGTCTGATTTCTCCGTTCTTTTTTCTGACCGGGATCAACTTTTCCACCTAGTCCGAGTACCTCATAGGTACGATTATTTTAGCATTTAAAAGCTTGTTAACTTCCTTTTCAATCACGGGCAACAAAATGGGGTTAATTTGCCTAAGCTTTTGCCTAAACGGCTTAACCCCGGGCTTCAAGGGTATCTTGTGCTCGATTATGGAAGTGTCATACGTTCTAAGATCATCATAGGACTAGGCGAAAACATCTTTGTCCTGTCTGAGTAGGTCTCTGTACTGGACTTTTACCTTGGGAGGGAGGAACTTAGATATCTTTACTATCCTGGATTCTTTTTCAGTTCCTATATCGCAGTCCTCCACTTCTTCTGGTTGGGGTTGCAAAGTGGATTTCACAGGTATGTCGTTCTGATCGAAAAGTCTTTCTAAAGGAATTAAGCCTTTCGGAATTTGGTTGTTTTTAAGGACCAACATACAATGATCCGCTATTTTTTCTCAGAAGGTTTCAGGATCTTCCCCTTCTTGCATAATCCACATCGGGTCATTTTGATTCTCTTGGTCTGGATGAGTTTCAGAGAACTCACCTATTGCTACAAGAAATTTCTCGATTTGTTCATCATCTTCGAAAACCTGCCAGTGTCGGATATTGTCTGGTATAGAGGGTTTGTATCTGATTTCAATGTGATATTTCAGTTTGACAGTCGTGGGAGGAGAAAAGGTTGAAGCTGCCTTGGCCAATGCGTCAGCATGTAGATTCTCTGCGCGAGGGATAAAATGGACCTTTACAGATGAGAAAAAGTTTTCCATCAAATCCCAAGCACAATTTCTGTATGTTCTTAGTCTGGGATGCTTGGCTAGGTACTGTCGTTTTATTTGTTTAACAATTAGCTCTGCGTCACCATAAACTTCCAGGTTATTTATATTTAGCCTTTTCGCAGCCTCTAATCCTAAAATAAATGCTTCATATTCGCATACGTTGTTAGTGTAATCTATGTCCCACTGCAGTCGGTAAGAGAAAGGAACAATGAACTTACCTTCGGGAGCCACTAAGAGCACTCCTGCTCCTAACCCTTCATAACATAAGGCACCATCGAAATACATTTTCCAAACTCCGGTGTTACACAGATATTATGTCAAATGGCTTGTCTCTTCTTGCTTCATATCGAGTTCCTCTGTACACCCATCCAAACCATCATCAAAAGACAAGATGCAATTCCCCAGATCTTGATCTGCAACGTAAATGGGAAAGTTATCTAGGTTTTGAGGGTCACTGACTGTATATGCTAATCTTGTTTCTCTGTACAAACGAGTGAACTGACCACCGAAAACATGGATTGTGGAATATGTCATGTCCAATTGTAGAGAACCCCCCAACTTGGTTCCCCATGATCTAGATAACAACATGCCATACTTGGGGGGAATATCTGCGATAACCGCATCCATCAGGATACTCTTGACCGGGACCTAAGCCAGGGTAACTACCAGATCTCTTATCATTCCCATACATTTAACCTTTCTCGAATCGAAAGAGTACATATTTCCATAAGGTCTTGTGATCTGGAGACCCAACCTGTCCATTATAATCTTGGGCATAACATTATGAGAAGCCCCGGAGTCTAACATACAATTATGCAGCAACTGATCATGTATATTCAGGGTGATATAAAAGGGAGCGATGTNGCTGCCTTGGCCAATGCGTCAGCATGTAGATTCTCTGCGCGAGGGATAAAATGGACCTTTACAGATGAGAAAAAGTTTTCCATCAAATCCCAAGCACAATTTCTGTATGTTCTTAGTCTGGGATGCTTGGCTAGGTACTGTCGTTTTATTTGTTTAACAATTAGCTCTGCGTCACCATAAACTTCCAGGTTATTTATATTTAGCCTTTTCGCAGCCTCTAATCCTAAAATAAATGCTTCATATTCGCATACGTTGTTAGTGTAATCTATGTCCCACTGCAGTCGGTAAGAGAAAGGAACAATGAACTTACCTTCGGGAGCCACTAAGAGCACTCCTGCTCCTAACCCTTCATAACATAAGGCACCATCGAAATACATTTTCCAAACTCCGGTGTTACACAGATATTATGTCAAATGGCTTGTCTCTTCTTGCTTCATATCGAGTTCCTCTGTACACCCATCCAAACCATCATCAAAAGACAAGATGCAATTCCCCAGATCTTGATCTGCAACGTAAATGGGAAAGTTATCTAGGTTTTGAGGGTCACTGACTGTATATGCTAATCTTGTTTCTCTGTACAAACGAGTGAACTGACCACCGAAAACATGGATTGTGGAATATGTCATGTCCAATTGTAGAGAACCCCCCAACTTGGTTCCCCATGATCTAGATAACAACATGCCATACTTGGGGGGAATATCTGCGATAACCGCATCCATCAGGATACTCTTGACCGGGACCTAAGCCAGGGTAACTACCAGATCTCTTATCATTCCCATACATTTAACCTTTCTCGAATCGAAAGAGTACATATTTCCATAAGGTCTTGTGATCTGGAGACCCAACCTGTCCATTATAATCTTGGGCATAACATTATGAGAAGCCCCGGAGTCTAACATACAATTATGCAGCAACTGATCATGTATATTCAGGGTGATATAAAAGGGAGCGATGTTGTGTTTGGACCCTTCAAAATGAGGACCAAAGGTGATGTTAGGTCTGTCATCTTCCAGGTTGAAAACATCAGACTGACTTTCTAGCTCATAGACACCCATCGCTTTGGCAATTTGCTTCCGATAACAGGGATTTTTTACTAATTCTACCAAAGGAATCGGTATCTTAATTTTGTTTAACTCATTTTCAAAACTGAAAGATGTGTTTACCTTCTCTGTTTCTTTGGTTGAGACTTCCGAGTTTTTTCTTTCCGACTTACTTGTCTGGATCACTTTATCACTCGTGATCCTAGTTGGAGACGTAACTTTATCCACTGGTCTAGTTTCTTGTGTTTGAGTTTCAATTTTTTTCGCCTCGGACTCTTGAGTGCTTTCTACCTTGGTCTTGTTGTTGGGTAACAAGGTCTCTTCCGAAGGAGGTTCATAAGCTTGACCTTTTTGAAGAATTTTCTTAGGTTGATTCGTTGAGGTGGGCTTACTCTTAGATCTTAAGTTGTATTTTGGTTGAAACTCGACCATTATCATCTCTGTTTCTGGTTGAGATACACAGGGATCAGTGTGATCACCTTCTTCATCCTACTTAGTCGGTTGTGGGGTGTTAAAAGATTTTTCATAGTCTTCATGAGTCAGATATGGCTGCGAACAATCATCACCGAAATTCACGACTTCATCTTCCGAATCTCCGAAATCTTGGAGATCGTTTACTCCTATAAAATTTTCGTTTTTTAGTGGAGCTTGTATTTTTTGATCTTCGTTCTTTATTTGTCTCTGTTGATTTTGGGGATTTGGGTTTCTCCTGAAGTCATTTTTATTAGAAGAATCAGCCTTAACCTGGTCCAACTCCATCCTAGATATTTTGTTGGACAGTTCTTTAATTACTCGGGCCATATCATCTACTCTGTCATCAGTGTATCTATTTGAGCCCGAAGGACCCACTGGTTCCCTATAGCGTCTATTCTCGCGGTTGACTGTTTCGACTTTAGCTTTTAATTTTCCTGAAGCCATCATATTAGATTCTATTTCGACAACATCGTCTTGCATTCTATTTAGGGTGGCTCCTCTTCTTTCTCACAAAAGTAGTGCGAAATCCGGCTCGAAAGCTCCCGCAAAGGTTACTTTGGCTGAGGGTTCGGAGGGTTTAACAACGACTCGAATATTATTATACGGTTTTTTGAATCTTAGAATAAATTCCATGACTGTTTCTGAGTTCTTTTTCTTTAGGGACCCAAATTCGGTAAGGTAATATAAGTGATCTTTTTGCTCTCCCCATTGTCTAAGGAAAGCATCTTCCAAAGCGTCATATGACATGATAGAAGCTGCGGGTAGGCTCCGAAACCAAGTTCGGACCTGTCCTTCAAAGGTCTGGACAAGGAGTCTCGAATAGACATCTTCGTGCTCGATACCACAGACGTCTGCGAATTGGTCAAAGAAATTTATATGCTCAGTTGTGGTTAGATCCCCCTCCCCAGTGAACTTAGGAAGATTTTTGATGTAATTTTCAGGAAGATCATGTAGGGGGACGGGTAAAACCAGGGGAGCGTATCTCGCTGCTACTTTAGCGAATACTCTAGGAGGAGGGACATGGCCTTGACCTCCACCTCCACCTCCAGGAGCACCTCCACCACCTCCTCTGGAGGCTGCCATGGTTAGATTTGGAACTGAACTTTGGACAGTGTGTGGAGAATATTCTCGGAAAACTGGAGAGGAAAATTCAGGAAAAGAAAAAGTATCAAAAGAGGGGGGAAGCGAAAGTGATTGTTCAAAAGTTTCCGATGAATTTGATTGTGTAAAATTAAGGTGATCAGTAGAATAAGTTGATAAAAGTATTTGTTTAATTAATTTTCTTGATTTTAAGATTTTTTCCGGATTAGAGACTGGCGAGGTCTGTTTGCTATCCGGGTTTTTTCTGGTGTTCTTACGGCTACTAGCCAGTTTATTTAATGTGGAGTCGCCAAGTGAAAGATAATTTTGCCTTAGAAAGTTTTCTGTTCTTGTTCACTATCAACAACAGAAAATGTCAATGTCGTTCTTCCCAGGGAAATGATTCGTTTCTTCGTCCCCGACAACGGCGCCAGAAAGATGTTGTTCCTGAGTATGTACTTAAGGCTTAAAAGTACAATGTCAAGGCATCCGAAAGTAGGTGAAATATGGGTGTGAGGGTAACGTCAACCTTCGGTAAAGGAAACTAGGGAAGATTTCTACGTTGGCGTTGTCTAGCTTCCAACTGTTCCTGAGTAGTTATATCTTGTTCAATGGATGCTCATGAATGTTCAAGTTCGTCCCGGTTATTAGCAGTTTTAAGGATTATGTCAAAAAGGTTTAAGGCAATATGCGTTTGATTCGATAGTCCGGGTTCGATATTAGGTTGTGTTGCTGCAGGGACAGTCATGGAGGAACAGTAAGAGTATGAAAGGATTTACAGAGAGATTAAATGTTGTCTTGATTTGGTCGAATAAAAGAGAATTTTTACGTTTTAGGAACAAAATAGGAATGCAAATTGAAGGCTCTTTCCCGTAACTGTGTTATATTTTAATAAAAGGTGTGAGATGAGAGAAATACATTTAGCTGCATATAACGCAAGGTTCCTGTTAAAGAGAAAACTCACATATAAACAGAAGAGGAAATTAGTAAGGAAATAACTGACATAGCAAAGAAGATATATAGAATTCTAAAAGTGCAGATTAGTCTTACACCCGCTGATAGCTGGTGCAGAGGAAAGACAATAAACAATTGTAGAAAACTGAAATTCTTTCGTTATAGTAGTGGTCGTACTAAAGTATAACGAAACACATCAATTATGAATAATGAAAAGAAATGAAACATAAAATACGAAGAGACAAACTTGTAACACAGTCTGGACGGAATCGAGAATCTCCAGATTTGCTTGTATTAACTTCTCGAATGCAAGAACTCTATTACAATCGACGCAAAAAGGTCCCCCCTTCTTTATTTCTTTATGTGATATATTTATACAATCTTACAGATCAGTTATAATCTCAACGGTTACACAAATTCGGTTACAACCGAGAGGAGCGCAATAGCTTCCTTTCTCCTACTCTATGTTCACCTGGTGCCAGGGGCTCGTCTTTGCACAGCTTCGGTGCAGACGATACATTTTTCCACAAACTGAGATACGAGCTGCGAAGGTTCCGCTTGACATCTGGCCTCAGCGAAGTAGCATTCTCGGGCTAACTGCTGCAGTTTGTCCCCCATTTGTGCATCGACGATGTCGAGGGCACTTAGCTGTGCGCTGCGTTTGATCACGTGCTTATCAATTTTGGCCATGTCCACCCTATCTATCTGAGAGATGTCGGCCGAATATCTCTCATCTTTTTCCTTCAGATCGAGTGAGATCTGTTCCACATTTATTTGCATCAATGCTTCTACATCGCCTCGGCTGTCAATATCCAACAGCTTGCCATCTATGGAGTTAAAAGCTTCTTCTAAAGAATGGGTTACCTTTTGTACTTGTTCCTTTCCCAAGGCAATGTTATGCTCCCAATCTTTCAATAGAATATTGCCTCTGGTTTGTTCGAGGACGACAAGCCCAAGAGCGCCTGCCGAAAACCTGTTATTTGTGGCGATTACCGCGTCCTGAAAAGCGACCTGAGCCACTTTGGCCTCCATTTCCCTGGTAGTCAGGTTCTTGGACACCTGATTCACCAACAGACAGTTCTCCCAGATCTCTCCTATCCTGGCAAGCAAATTCTGTTGTGCCGAAAAGATTTTTCTCTGAATCTCGCTGGCTCGGGATTTAAATATGTCGATGTCTATTTCTCTGCTCTCAGCGATTTCTGCCCGAGTCTGCAACTGTTCGATCAGATTTCTCTGTTGGTTCACCTGTGATCTACCATCTCGGACGACCAACTGTGCTTGCGCAAGCTTGGTCTTGAGCATTTCTATTTCATTTTTGTCGGCCACTCTGGCATGTTCTATCTCCATGCTGGCCTGACCTTTAGCATTCTCTACGGCTGTAGCTAATCTAGCCTCGAGGGTCCTGATTAGGCGATTTTTCCTTTTTAGTTGATTATTCAAAATCCCAACTGAGAATTGATTTGCCAAAGCATATGCCCCCAGCGTTCCCGCGATTTCAGTGGCGAGTTGGTCACTTTTCTTATTTTTTCCATCGGTCATGATTTTATATATTTTTCGCAGTGGACTCTCCTTTTTGATAGAACTCTCTTTTCACTACCGCCTTCCTTTTTTTTTATCAAAAAAGAACTCATTTGGAGGGAGTTCCTCTGCTCTTATGGGCCTCAGTTCTTCGTTAAATATCCATCCCTCGCCGACATTTCCCTGTGCCGATTGCAAGGGTGTGACCAAGGTGATGGGCTCTCCTATTTGTTTAGCCGAATCTTTTGGAATATCGACGAGATTCTGCTCCTTTGGCGTACCTGGAGTTTCTCTTTCAGTCTCCTACATCTGTTTCCTCGGTGGGTCTGGATTTTTTTCTTCATCCTCCGAATTTTGTTTGCTTGGCAGGTCCGAAGTCTTCTCTTTTTCTTCGGGATTGCTCGTTTGCTCCCCTTCCTGGTGTTGTCCAAGGTTAGACATTACGTCTGCAGAATCTTTAGCCTCCTTCTGTTTTGTCTCGGCAACAGCCGAACCTCCCAACACAGCGGGGAGACATCTTCGTCTATGTTCCTGGAATTTTAATACAGATGTTGTGTCTTCGGGTGCTAATGATTGGATCCAGGCTAGCACTTCTTCATAAGATCTTGCCCCTCGGAAAACGTCGTCCGAGGGTGAATTTTCATGTTCGAATCTCTTGAGCCCACAATGAGCCAAGTGGTTGCTCACAACCCTCTGTGGATCATGTTTCTTAATTTGGATGGAGACCAAACTTAGGTCCTCTAGGGCAGCAGCCTCAGCTTTGGCATGCCCAAAATCTAATAAAGAATATGAATTCATCCGAATGGGAAAAGAAGGCCATACCTTCTTTGAGTAACCCTTGAGTTCTTTGCTCACTCCTCCAATTACATTTTGCCAGGCGACCTCTCGACAAGCCAGCTTGTCGGGGATGAACAAGGGTAGCGCATGAGGGGGAACAGAAGCCCCGAAAACTCTGAAATAGGAAAACTCTGCATCCACATACCAATCCGCTATGCCACTCAGACCTGTTGCAATGTTGTCCGAGACGCGAGGTGGTGGGTGCCCAAAGATGGTGATATGTAGGGGTACCATCACCTAGTTAAAAATCTCATATGTGAACTTTTCTGCTTTATTCTCCCATAGTTTATCATCATACTCATGCACGGGTTTTTCTTGGACTGGATTCCAAGCCCAACTCATCAAAGGGAATGGTGTCATGGAACATACCGCGTCCATGATATATGCTGACATAAAAAACGAGGACGGTTTTCCACTTGCCCTCTGCTCCCGATACTCTGTGACCCTGTTGGCCAAACTGTCTGAGAGCATCTTTGCCCAATTAAACGAGCAACCTTCTGTAACCCGAAACATGAGAGGCACCAACGCGATGTACAAATGCGATGTGTCTTCTCTCTCAAATAGCCGACATGTCATCATGGCCACATATTTATACTGTGGCTCCAAAGAAGCAATAAAATATACGCCCTGGTCATTTGCTCTGAATTTCGCAGCGCGCAAAACCCAATCTTTAATCAAACCGGGCATGGTTTTGTCGTACTGGGTGCACTCTTTCTCTTTGAATTCCTCCAGGAACTCGACACCATATGTATATTCATATGTCGAAGGTAGCTTGTACATGGTTTGTAGATGCTCGGGCCTAAAAGTCCCGACAGTAACTCGCTGGTTGTTCATGATCGTCCCGGTAGGTAAGTCTACATGGTCCAATGCCCACTGGATCATGTCATAATACGGAAGCAACCGTGGCCTGGTTGCTACTCTGTGCATCCCGGATTGGACGATTATCTTGTATTTGGTGTGTAGATCATCCTTTTCGATGTCGTCGGAGTCGTCTGAGTAAGCTACCAATTCTGCTTGCAGAACATTTGACACAAATGACCAGTCGGGGATCGACTCGACACTTCGGGGTGAAGTATCGGCTACATTGTCTGAGCCCTGTCCCGCGACTTCGACATTCGCCTTTGCTGCTTTCCGCGGAGCCATGGCCGCAGTTTGCGTTTTCGCTCTCCTTCGATAGAACTGTGTATACATGCAGAAAGTAGTTAACTCAGAAACGATGAGCTCCGCATGTTATGAAAAATGCATAATGAAACGTAACTCTTGCATATATTTGAAAAAACAGTACCTTTCCACACAAGCCTGTCAATTCAAAATTAGGAATAAATTTATGCCGTAAAAATCCGATCTTACACACAGATTTACCTTATCTTCCCATTAATGTCATAAATTTTGGCGGTTTGACAGTCAGTCGAAGTATGGAGAGCAAATAGCTACCTTGGGAAATGTGCAAGCCTCGATGCGCGGGACATATCTTGTTTTATTTTAAATTATCAAAACTTAGCAACGCTAATAACTTTCTCGTTGTTCGCTGCATCGTGGATTTCCTTTTAACTTTTTTAGTCTTCAACTCGTGAGACTGCGAGGACCGATTTTGGCTTAATTAACAGTAATCTCGATTTGGAGCATCATTAATTTTATAATCAATTTATTCGCCATATCATGACTCGGAACTTCGAAGAAATGTTTCTGGGAGATTAGTACGCCGAGTTGCGAAATTGCGAGATGGCGATAATTAAGACTCAATTAAGGGGAAGAAAATGTTAGATTAGGCGATTAATTAATCACGCTATAATTACGTCGCGACTTCATGAGTCGGGGTTTTAAACGCCGTCACTTTCTAAAAGATAGTGCCGAGTGGCGAAATGCCGAGAATAGATTTTAACCATGGTTAGCCCTTTTGCCTTTAATCCTTGATCGGGGTTAGCCCGAAAGAACCTTGTGTTCTTGGCTCTCGGAGCTGTAAACATAAAAAATCGAACTTGGCGAACGCCGAGGTGCGAAACCCCGACGACGTCTAATCATTGAGTTAAAAGATTTTACCCTGGTTACTGTCTTGGGCGAAAATTTAAAACGACTTCGCTGTTTCGTGAATCGGGACGTGTGAATTCATGGGTTATAGTATCCGACTTGCGAGAATCCAAAACAAAACAAAAAGAGCGACATTCTTACGAAAGTTAATTTATTTCGAGAGTGGAAAAGCATCGCTGCTTATGTAACAAGGTTGTAGAGTTTCAAGATCTTGAAAGGAAAAAATAAAATCAACTTTAGATTTCAAGTATCAAAAAATTGAAAATTGTGAAGGGTAGAAATAAAACAAGGGCGGCTCCAACATCTACGATGCAAAATATGTCTTTTACATATGCCGACGCCAAGTTCCCCATGATGCTCAAGTATTCAAACATATTGAGCAAATAACTCGCACGCATTTAGATGTTCATTTTGCTGCGTTATCCAGAGAGAAGAACTTGAGATATTTTTTTCCAAACTTTTAGAGTTGGTCTTGGTGTTATGCTTCAACGACAAACTTTTAGAGTTGGTCTTGGTGTTATGCTTCAATGAAAAAATGTTTAACAAACCCAACTATATTTTCAACCAAAAAAAATCATCTAATTCATATCATCAATTCCTCTTTATATAAAATATGTTTGTATTAGTGATATTATAATGAGAATCCAATATTACCACAATTCATTACACACCAATGTTTGTATTACTGATATTATGATGAGAATACAGTATTACCACAATTCATTACACATCATCTAGTACTACCTTAATTAATAGCAGGTTGTTCAAACACATGAATTTTTTTTTTTAAATTGCTTCAAAATTTTGATATTTTATGAATATTTTGCCCCTGTCAATTTTTTATTAACCTATAGCGTATGTAAACTGTTTGAATATTGAAGGTTGCTTGTGTCATTTGAAAGGCGTCGGCCCAATCATGCAAATTCCCCAATTATATTTATTAGGGTTTCAATTATTACTACTAGGATTATATTTATGAGGGTTTCGATTATTACAATTAACGTTATATTATATTAGAAATATAATATATAATTATAACACTGTTACGATTTTTCTAATTGTAAATTCCATTATTAACAGGATTATATTTATTAAGGTTTCGATTATTACAATTAAGGTTATATTATATTAGAAATATAATATATAATTATAATACTGTTACGATTTTTCTTATTGTCAATTTCATTATTAACACGATAGGATATTGTTTGCTTTAGAATATTAAGAGATTTAATTAAATATATTTTAAAGGGAGTGAACTATTTTTAAAATAATCTTTTTAAATTTAATATTTTCAAATCATTAAAATTATAAAAATTACAAAAAACTTTTAAAAATAAATAATATAATCTATAAAAATAATTATAATAATTACAAAAAAAATTGGAAATCAATAATAAAATCATTGAAACAAATATGTAGTGATCACTACTCTCCCACCTATTATAAGGGTAAGAGGATGGAGTAATAATATTTTGAAGGCAAGCTAAATGGTACCAATATAAATGCAATATGACCATGGAGCAATAAGACGTTGAAGGCAAGGTAAACGGCAACAAGAAAAATGCAAGTATAACAGTGAGACTTTGAAGACAAACTAAGTTGCAGAAGGAGAAATGTAATTATGATAATGCGGGAATCTATGGTTGTAATCTCTTTTATTAATAATTTGTATATTCAAAATTATTATTGGTGAAGATGCATATTAAATGAGAATGAGTTTGAGTTTTTTTTTAATTTTTTAATAATATGAAATTTTGATTAATGTGATATTTTTTTCATTAATGGTTTTTTTTGATATTTTTTATTAATTATTTTTTAATATATTTGACTTTATATAATAAATTATATTTTTTTATTAGGATTAATATTCTATTAGAAATACAATATATAATTATAATACTGTTAAGATTTTTGTTATGATAGTTAATTTTGT
>SNQJ01S0081915.1:33797-47399 GCA_010110895.2 Picea sitchensis
TAATCTCTTTTATTAATAATTTGTATATTCAAAATTATTATTGGTGAAGATGCATATTAAATGAGAATGAGTTTGAGTTTTTTTTTAATTTTTTAATAATATGAAATTTTGATTAATGTGATATTTTTTTCATTAATGGTTTTCTTTGATATTTTTTATTAATTATTTTTTAATATATTTGACTTTATATAATAAATTATATTTTTTTATTAGGATTAATATTCTATTAGAAATACAATATATAATTATAATACTGTTAAGATTTTTGTTATGATAGTTAATTTTGTTATTAACACGATGGTATATGTTTTGTTAGAATATAGATAGATTTAATTAAGTATGTGTGGGAGGGAGTGGACTATTTTTAAAATAATGATTTTAAATTTATCACTGTATTACTAAAATCTATAAAATTCATTATAGAAATTATAGAAAATAACATTTGAAGATAAATAATAAAATTTATGAAAACAATTATAAAAATTACAGAAAACCTTTGAAAATCAATAATAAAATCATTCAAAAAAAACATCATTCAAACAAAAATGTAATGATAAGGACTTTCCCACCTACTCTAAGGGTATGATGATGGAGAAATAATACATTAAAGGCAAGCTACTCAACAATAAGAGAAATGCACTTATGACTACAGAGAAATAAGACTTTGAAGGCAAGCTAAGTGACAAAAAGTGAAATGCAATTATAACAAGAAGACTTTGAAGAAAATCTAAGGAAAAATGTAGTTATGATAATGTGGGTTTTGAGACATATGGAAATCTATGGTTGCAATCTCCCTTATTAATAATTTAATATATTACTCACAAATATTATTGGTGAAGATACATATTAAGTGAGAATATGCACATTAAGTGATATTATGTGAGAATGAGTTTGAGGATTTTTTTTTTTTAATTCTATAATAATATGAAATTTTGATTATTTCACTCACAATTATTATTGGTGAAGATGTATATAATGAGTTTGAGTTTTTTTTTTTTTTTTAATAATTTAATTCTATAATAATACAAAATTTTGATTAGTGTGATATTATTTTTTCAATTGATTATTTTCTTTGAATTGATCTTTATATATTATTTTTTAATATGTTGGATTTTATATAATAAATTATAATTTTTTTATTAAATTTTTTTATAATGAAATAATTTTTTTTATCAAAATTAATTCATATTATATTATCAATAAAATTTACATTATATTATCTATAATTATATTATATAGAGATTTAATTTATCTGTATTTAATCATGGTTTATATTATTTCTTTAAATGGAGTTATAACATAGAAATGCACTTATAACAATGAGATTTTTAGAAATGTAGTTATGAAAATGTTGGTTTGGAACTTATTGAAATTTAATTACAAACTCCATTATTAATAATTTAGTATGTCACTCACAATTATTATTTGTGAAGATGCATATTAAATGAGAATGAGTTTTTTTTTTTAAATTGTATACTAATATGAAATTCAGATTAACATAATATTTTTTCAATTAATTATAATTGATTATTTTTAGATTAGTGTGATATTTTTTTAATTAATTATTTTATTTGAATTTATATTTTTTAATAATTATTTTTTAAAATATTTAACTTTATATAATAAATTAATTTTTTTAATTGAATTTTTTATAATAAAATAATATTTGTTTTTTATGCCCCCGAATGGGGTGCTTCTGAATTCAGCGAGCAATCAAGACACAGGGAGGCCTTCTGGCCAGGCAACCAACCACCTGGCACCCAACCAGTCCCATCCCACCCTCTCCGTCACCTCATGAACGTCCTCACGTCGTCGTCGCCACCTTACACTCCTCCGACGCGAACCTTCATTCGCACGAGCAGGATGCACTGGAACGTAAGAGACTTCATGGCACTACATGCGGCTTTTCATTGCTCACTTGCTAATTTCCTTGCTCACTCTGGTGCAAAATGTACTCATCGCTTCCGAGCTTTCTGCACACAATTCGCCTCCCCTAAGGTGCAACCCTCCTTTGGCTCCCAGCTTCGCAAACTCGTGCCTCATCTTCCTTCCAAGACCGTCGCTGGCATTTGACATGCCTTACCTCAGGGGAAAGGCTAAATAGGGCGCCACCTAGTATGAGGCTAGGGGAAGGAAACCGCCCACCCCGGACCATCCTTCTGACCCCGAGCCTCCCCCAGTCAGACCTCCAGATGACGCGCTCATTCACGACCCCGCCATGGTCCTTGAGGAAGCAACCACTCATGTTCCTCCTCTTGTAGCTGATCTTCTCCCTGTCTTGGCCCCAATCATGGTGCCCACCCCCGCTCAGCCCCTCCATGAGACCACCGATGAGCTCTCTCCCCTCTCGAACCCCTACGCCTAGAGGGTCGAGTGGTTCGATTTCTTTGGTAATTCGTTGGGCTATGTGCCTCCCCCTCTTTTCCCTCCTTGTCATCCTCCACCTCCTCCCTCCCCCCCTTCACCCTCGCCCTCTCCCCCTCCACCTCCTCGGCCTCCCCGCTCTTTCCATGCGACGGGAATCGGGACAACATACCGGACATGGACACCCTGAGAAACCTTCAAAGGGACATGAGGGACATCAAACAGGACCTGAGGGAGCTCAAGACAATAACACTCGACATGCAGAATAGAGATGCCAATCATTGGAGCCGGTTTGACAAGCTGATGGCCTTCCTCCAAGACCTCTGACAAGCAATGGAGGACCGCGACAAGGGAAAGTATCAGGTTCGACGAGTCTACACCGAGCCTAGGCTTGGTCTAGGTTTCTAATTTTTACCTGTTTCCATGTTTACGTCGAACATGTCCACATGCATCCAGGGAAGGTTGGCCAGAGTGTTTTCTTATTTTTATACTTTTTTGGTTAATAGTATCTGCCCTGCGTGGCATCGACATGACACACCTTATTTTTTGAACAACCGACAATGGTGGTTTCCCGAAAGGGCACCGCTGCCAAGTATGACTAGAAACATCACATTTTCGGGTACTAGGGCAGCGGTGGTTTCCCAGAACGGCACCGCTGCCAGGTATGATTAGGCATTTTAGTCATCTGTAACTTCTTTTAGGATCCAATACAATTACTAACTTACAAAAAAAAAAAAATGTTTTTTAAGAAAATCAATTTTCATATTGTATTATCAATAAATTTTTTTTATATCATATTATATTATATATAATTATATTATATAGATATTTAATTTATATTATATTTTATCTTGGTTTATATTATTTCTATATATTAAAAATATAAATCAAACCTTCATTTATATCATGGTGTTTCTATGTGATGCACTTATTTTAATGTCGCAATATGACAAACATTTCCAAACGTCAGAATGTGTTGAACAAAGTAACTTTGCAATCTACGAAACATAGTAACGTCACAATGTGATGAAAATATGCGAACATCACATTGTGATGAACATAAAGAGACGTTGCATTTCGACGAACATAGTCATGTTATCGTAATCTGATGAACATAACCCTCTCATCTCAAACATAGTAATGTCGCAATGTGACAAACATATACAGATGTCACAATGCGATGGACATAGCCCTTTAGTCACAATGTGATGAACATAAATGGATGTTGTAATGTGATGAACATAGCAATGTCGAAATGTGACGAACATATACATACGTCATAATGTGATGATTATAACCTTGTCGTCGCAACGTGATGAACACATCCCTTTCATCGTAATGTGACGAGCATAACCCTGTCATTGTAAACATATTAACGTCATAATGTGACAAACATATATAGATGTTGCAATGTGATGGACATATCCCTTTCGTCACAATGTGATGAAAAAAAGGATGTCGTAATATGACGAACACAGTAACGTCAGAATGTGATGAAAATATCTTGACGTTGCAATGTGATGAACATAGCCTTGTTGTCATAAGTTGATGAACATATCCCTGCCATTGCAATGTGACAAACATATACATGTCATTGCAAACATAGTAATGTCACAATGTGACAAACATATACACACATCGCAATGTGATGAACATAGCCTCGTCGTCGCAATGGGACGAACATATATGGATATCAAAATGTGTCTAATGTAGTAACGTCGAAATGTGATGAACTTAATCTTGTTGTTGCAATGTGATGAAGATAGTCCTATCATGGCAATGTGTCGAACATATTCGTGTCATCGAAAACATAATAATGTCGCAATGTGACAAACATATACGGACGTCACAATGTGATGAACATAGCCCTTTCATCGCAGTGTGAAAAACAAAAATGGATGTCGTAATGTAACAAACATAGTAACGTCAGAATGTGACAAACATATATGGACGTCGCAATGTGAAGAACATAGCCTTGTCATCGCAATGTGATGAACCTAGCCATGTCATTGCAATGTGATGAACATATACATGGCATCACAAACATAGCCATGTCATCGCAATGTGACGAAGATAACCCTATCATCACAAACATAGTAATGTCGCAATGTGAGAAACATATATAAACGTCTCAATGTGATGAACATATCCCTATCATCACAATGCGATGAACATAGCCTTGTGGTCGCAATGTGATGAACACAACCCTATCATTACAACGTGACGAGCATTTTATGTAATAATACTTTCTTAATATATTATTCGTTTATTAATGTATTTTTAATGAATTACTTTATTAATGTAGCATATTGTATTAATCCATTAATAATTATTGGATTAATTGAATTAATGTATTCATAAATATTGTATTAATGAATAGATGTTTTAATGTAAAAATGTAATACATGAATGTTTTGTATTTATGTAATAATGTTCTAAAGTAGTTTTAATGCATTTTTACTTTATTAACATAATAATATTTTAATAATGTATTATTTAATATTGTATTAACTTATTTATTAATTTTATTAATACATTACATTATATATTCACTTATAAATAATTTAATTTATAAGTTACATTAATTAAATTATGTACTTTACATTATTATTAATCAATTAATACATTATATTCATACAAGAAGTTATACATTAATCTTTCAATGCTTCAATTTATAAATTACATTAATTTTTTAATTATTTGATACATTTAATACTTGTAATTATTATTTTATACATTATTTTATATATATTAATATATTATTTAATTAATAAATTAATACTTTAGTACATTAATTTATTAACTCATCACTCTATTAATATATTATTAATATTTAATTATTTTATTAATGTTTTAATACTTTATTAATATATAAATAATGTTTTATTGTATTAATACTTTAATATAATAATGCAATTCGATACATGTAATGTTTGAATTTAAGTATAATACATTCAAAAAATAAAATACAAATAATTAATTTACTACATTATAAAACTTAAATTTAATGTATTAATACTTTCTTAATATATTATTAGTTTATTAATGTATTTTCAATGTATTACTTTATTAATGTAGCATATTGTATTAATTCATTAATGATTATTTTATTTATTGAATGATTGTATTCTTGAATATCTTATTAATGAATTCACGATCATTTTTCGATGTCAGAATCTGATGAACATATGCCAACATTGTAGTTTAATATACAAAACCAACCAACACAATGTGACATACAAAAACTCTACATTCTAACGTCGCAATGTGATGGACATATTAACATTACAATATGAAAAAACATAGTAACATCACTATGTGATTATCATAAATAGAGGTCGCAATGTGACGAACATAGCCTTGTCGTTTCATTTTGACGAAGATATCCTCACGACACAATGTTACACACATATCTTAATGTTACAATGTAACAAACATTTTCAAACATCGCAATGTGACGAACATAGTAACATTGCAATATGTAAAAGCATAGTAACATCGCTATGTGATTATCATAAATAGATGTCGCAATGTGATGAACATAGCCTTGTCGTTTCATTTTGACGAAGATATCCTCACGACACAAAGTTACACATATATCATAATGTTACAATGTGACAAACGTTTTTAAACATCACAATGTGACAAACATAACCCCTTGTCTCAATGTGATGTATAAAAACCAATGTCGCATTATGAAAAACGTTTCCATATGTCGCATGTGACGAACATAACCCTTTGTCGCAATGTAATGTATAGAAACCAATTGCACAATGTGCCAAACATTTTCAAACATCGCAATGTGACAAATATAACCCCTTGTCACAATGTAATGTGCAGAACCCATTGTCACAATGTGAAAAAAATAACCCTACATTGCAATGAAATGAAAATTTGTTGACGTCGCAATGTGATGAACATAACCCACATTGATATGTGACGTTCATGCTCATACCTCATTATGTTACAAAACTCTTTCCTTTGTCACAATGCGATGAACTTTCTCACGTCGCAATGATATGCACATAGAATCGTCATCAGTATATGACAAACCATAGTACCACGGTGTGATATACATGCATATCCTGAGCCACACCAACACTTAACATGGCTGGATTTTTTTGTCCCTATAGGTTTCGAACCAGTGACTTTAACATCAGAAAGTGCCTTAACAACACACTCCGTCACCGACTGTCCTACACCTCGGGGACTTTTTTGAATGTATTTTTACTTTATTAACTTATTATTAAATTAACATTTTATTAATGTATTAATTTATTTATAGTTTATTAATGTTTTAATTAATTAATTAATTAATACAATACATTATTAAGATATTTATTAATTAACTTGTTACATTAATACATCACATTTTACAATAATGTATTGATTCTTTAATTTATATATTACATTAATGTATTAATTAATCAATACATTAATACTTAAATATATTTACTTATTAATACACTAATTAATATATCATTAATATATTAATTCATTTATGTAATATCACATTAATGTATTTTTCATTATTAATTAATTACTTTATAATTAATTTAGTAATGTATTTATACTTTATTTATTTAAATATATATTAATGTATTTTGCATTACTAGTGTATTACTTTATAATTAATTTAGTGATTTATTTAAATTTTATTATTATTATTTTTAAAGTAAAAAGAGGGCGAAGCCTGCTATATCATATATTATACAAAAATAACATTTGTCCTTAGGCTGCCAATTGTTCCGCCAAACTAGCAAAAACCGAAACAATTGGCAGCCTTGGATAACCATGCCCAAAAGAGGCAGACCACCATCTGCCTTGCCCGGTGGAAACCAGGACAGGTGGCGGCCTATAGTCTGTGCATTATCCATGAAAGTTGAAATCAAAACTAAACTAAAAAGTAAAGAGTTTGAGATGACTGAACCCCTAAACAGAACCTGAACATCTAACCATAACCAGAAGGCAATCCTAGCCAAGCTATTACCCGTTGAGGTCTTCATTGTCGAGGTCTTCATTGTGCAGTGCATTCCGAGCTGGTAGAGTATAGGGTCTCGCAGATGTCATACATCTTTTCTTTGTTGGTGCATTGGAGAAAGCCTCGTATATCATGTATATGTGTTGGCTCATGAGTGTGTTGCGGTAGACCAGGTTTGCCATCTGGCTTCTCAGGTCAAACACCAAGTCTAACTGTTCCGGGTGGAAGAAGGGTGGAGGGACACGCCACTGATCCGGTGCTTTCATGATAGGAGGTGGCGCAAGGACCTCACCACCCTCCTTCGACGTGCCACCCCCCACTGTCTCACTTGTTGCCGCATGTGTTCCCTTCTCTGCTCCGTTCTGGTGGTTCACTTCTGCGCTCCGTCCTTGTGCTCCTACCTTCTTCCTGGGGTTGTCTTCTTGCTATGTGGCTTTGAAAGGAGAGTAGCCCGCTGAGAGTGTGTCATCCTGAGAGGCCATATGGAGGCACTCCTCCGGGATCTCCTCCTCGACGTAGCATATATGGAATTCCTCCATTCTTGAATCCATGGTGTCGGTACCATGGTGAGCCTCCATTCTTGAGTCCATGGTGTCGATACCATGGTGAGCTGCTGTAATTGACTGAGTTTCTTCCTCAGGGAAACTGGTTGGAGGTTGCCAATTCTCTGGCACCGTGAAGAGCATAGACTCTAGAGGGAGCTATATGGGTTCCTTTGGGATGACCTCCTCCTTAAACGTTGTTGGAGGTGACCATGCCATCCCTTCCCTGTCTTCCCTGCGAGCTATCTGAGTTCTCTGAGTGCGGGCAATTGAGAGCGCCCTCTCTAGCTGTTGTTGTCGCTTCTGTCTCGGAGCCAGGCTGTACCAGACAGGGCCGTGATGCGACTTTCCTCTCTCCTGTGGCATCGAGAGGATTAGGCAAATGGTGAAGTTGCAGGAGGTGTTGCAATGGCTGCACCCAAGCTCAAGACTGCTAGCCTGGTGTAGACCGAAAGCGAAATGGAGATATTTGCTGCATAGCTGGAGGATAACCGAGAGGTGCGACGTGATGACTGCCATTATCGCCTCCCTAACATTGAATTTCTTTGCCATCATGCTGTTCGCACGAGGGAGAAGTCTCGTGGCTTCTGACTGACAGTTATGGCTGGATCCCATACTTAATGACGAGGAGATGGGAGCCGACCATCCTTATTTATGATCTGGCCAGGCCTGATGCAACGTGGCACTTGTGTGTTGCATGTCACCCCATTCAAGGAAATTTTATTAATTTATTAATGATATGTTAATGTATTAATATTTAAAAAAAAATGTTTTACTTTATAAATGTATTTACTTAATTAATTAATTAATCAATAGGTTACATTATTCTTTTATTATTACTTTAATAATGTCTTTACTTTATTATATTACATGTATTACATTGATATTGTATTATATTTTATTGTATTACTTTATTATTATATTTAGTGTATTATTAATTAATATGTTACATTATTCTTTTATTATTACTTTAATAATGTCTTACTTTACTTTATTATATTGCATGTATTATTTTATTATATTTAGTGTATTATTTTATTTGTGATTAATGTATTATTTTGTTAATTAATTAATACTTTACCGTATACATTAATGTATTAATACTTATAAGTATATATTACATTGATGTAAAAATTAATTATTACATTAATTATGCAAGAATATATTAATAGTTGTCCCTCACACAAGTTGGTTGTCAACTATCAATAACCACTTTATAAAAGTGGTTGATATATGCCCATCAAAGTATTTCAACCACTTTTATAAAGTGGTTTTGCTAATCTAAGAATTGGGTATCAAATGGGAGCTCTACAATGACAAGATTTATAGAATACTACGAAGTCTCTCATCATAGACATGTGCCTCTACTCAAAAAATCTGATTAGTATGCCGAAGGTGTTCTTTAAGGGGAGGTTCTTCTCTCGACTTTCGTCGTCTGTCCAGGGTGTATGGAATGAAGTGATGTGTTAATGTACTTTAAAATCACGTGGCGATGCATATACCTCCGGGTATAAAGACAAAGACATGTAGAGCGAAGAGAGAGTGTGTGTTTGGAATGTGTCGTCGTTGCTGGGAGGTCCCACCCTAAGCTTATCTTTGTGCATTATGTTCTGCAACCATGCTTTAGTTAGTGCATCCCTTCTCAAGGCTTGCTCCATCCTCTCTAGAGACTGTGATTCCTCCATGACATGAAATATCGTAGATAAGAGCGAAGTAGTAAGAGCGAATTTCATGGGGGTTCCACAATGAAGCTGTTATTCCCGGGGCTCCATGAAACTATCGAGTCCATGGAGTTGTTATCCACCATCTCATACGCCTTGGTGAGAAATGAAGGTACCGCATTTCCATCGTCTTGGTGAGAAATGGAGGCACCGTATTTCCACCGCTGTTCTGAGATCCATCCATATCCTAAAACCCCAGAAATCGAAAAAACCCAAATCAATACATGGACTCAACCTGCCATGGGACCTCAAATTTACATCATTTGAAAGCTCATCCAAAGCTCGACAGAGATCTGGAGTAGGCAGAGGGAAAACGAGGCAACAAAAGGAAGGGGGAATTAATCTTGTGACCAGGAGGATCCCTTCGTTTCCTTTTTTCTTTTACTGTGGGGTGTCAACATAGTCATGTTCTTCTTTCTGCAATGACTTGGTTGTTCTGCAACTAGAAAATAATGATATTGTCTAATTTATTTACTTATATTTTAAAAATTCATCACGATGTTGTTAAGCACTGCAAATGTCAGTTCTCAGATCTCTCTCACATCAACTATTTGAGCGTCAATCAACCGACCTTCACCCTCAACTTCTCCAAAGGTTAAATTATTTTTTTTTACTGGATGATCACTGTATTTCATTTCAATTTGTTAGGTTGATGGGGATATTGGAGGTTTTCCATGGATGAAGCATCTTTGAATTAAAGCCTAGACCTTGAAACTCTGTAGGAGCTAGTCAAATAATTGTTCAATATTACCAGATCACACGTCCGGGGTTCGAGGTTTGTTGTTTCCTTTCAAACTTCTATTATTTTTATTTCATTCAGCTGTAATCCCTGTGAAAATAGTATTAAAATATTGTATGTGATGCATTTTGAATTGTCTATTTGTTTGAGCAGGGCTATCGAAATATCATGTGCAACTACGCGACAAACGCCAAGGCTCTCACCGATGTTCTGTTGACGTCTGGGTGGTTCATCATACTGTCAAAAGAGGTCGGGGTCCCTCTGGTGGTGTTCTCGCTCAAGGACAGTAGTAGGCACGATGAGTATGAGATCTCTAACCACCTGAGAAAGTTCGGGTGGATTGTGCCCTCGTGCACCATGGCTCCCGACACATAGCAAATCATCCTTCTACACGTGGTGGTTCGCGAAGATTTCAACCGGAGTCTCGCAGAACGACTGGTTCGCGACATAGAGAAGGTGTTGCAGGAACTTGAAGCTCTTCCTCCAAATTTAGCGGGGGAAGTGACGACCTCTCTGGTAGAAAGCCATCCTCAACTCATCAAAGAAAATAAAGACATAGACGTCATAAAGTTGAAGTCATCTCATGTGTTCCACGAGATCATTAACTCATGTAAAGCCAACTCACGTAAAGCCGTAAAAGCATGGAAGAAATTTGTGGCACAAAAGCCTAATCGTAGTTGCTTAAAACCGTACTCAGATTATTATCTTTCATCTTAATTTCTGGGCTAGAGTAGGGTCCATAAGAATTTAAACTCTCTGGACTTTGTGGATTGCACAATCCTTATCCAATTAAAATCGTGTGGTGGAAAACTGGAAAACATGAAATATATTGAGGATTCCATTCTAAGTAAAAATTTAGTTACCATTCATGAATTTATGTGGGTAGTTTTTAATCCTTTTGAGAGCTTTATAGTTTATTATTATTATTATTCATAAAATAATTTGTAAAACGCCACCTAACAAAGAAAGTGGTGTTCTAATATAAGCATATGTTGCTATAAGCATCTCTAGTTGTTTCTACAAGTGTTGTTCCGCCATTAGCTAGTATTCCTACTAGGTGCACTGTTGTTCCTATATTATATGATGTTCATCGAAGTCTTGTCGTGCTCCCTACATGGATCTGGATCAAAGTGATAGGTGCAAAGTTCACAAAATGCTTGTACCACATAACAAAGAAATGGCATCAAAATATTTATGTGTATAAGTTTATAAATTGAATAATTCATTAAACTTTAATGAAGAATTGAATAATTCATTAAACTATAATAAAGAAATGATAGAAAATATTTATCTATATAAATTTATGAATTGAACAATTCATTAAATTTAATATTTATCAATATAAATTTATGAATTGAATAATTCATTAAACTTTGATAAAGAGATGGCATCAAAATATTTATATGTATAAGTTTATGAATCGAATATTTCATTAAACTTTCCCTTTGGGTATGATTACATAACAACACATACAATAAAGGCTGGTTTCATTATATCATTAATAAAGTTTTGGTTGGTAGGTCTGTAGATTACACAAACATATAAAAACAACATAATTTATAACTCGTTATTGTGAATGTCCCTACCACCCTTTTCAGGAACGAAGGCTGGTTTCATTATATCATTAATAAAGTTTTGGTTGGTAGGTCTGTAGATTACACAAACATACAAAAACAACACAATTTATAACTTGTTATTGTAAATGTCCGTACCACCCTTTTCAGGAGCATGCATTGTTTTGGCTGTCATCACATCATGCATTGTAAGTGCAAAACTTAACTTAACTATGAGAACTACCTGCACACTATAAAACAATTATTTTTCTTTAAATTATTTCAATATATTATCTCTTCTTAAACATTAAAATTTGAGCACACTATAACACAATTATTTTTCTTTAAATTATTTCAATATTTATCTCTTCTTAAACATTAAAATTAAATCAAAGTGAGTATACATTGCAAAATTTGAAACATTACTATTATATATTGTTTTTCAATGTTGGTCTAGCTATGAAGAAGATAATATATTGGAATAATTTAAAGATACAAAATTTGAAACTTAACTATTATATATTGCATTTCAATGTTGGTTTAGCTAGGACAACTGTTCTATACATACTTTGATTTAATTTAATGTTTAAGAAGAGATAATATATTGGAATAATTTAAAGAAAAATAATTGTCTTATAGTGTGCATGTTTTTATAGTTAATCATAATATTGTAGTTAGATTTCAATATTACAAAGTTTACATAATTTAGATCGGGAAGTCTAATTTTAATATAATAATTATTCTCACCCAGAGAATAGTGATAGATCCAAAGAATTTGATGCCGATTTAAATAGAGCATTCTGATCGGAACTACTCTGCTCCCGTCAACTTTGGTCTGGAATGGAGGATTCAATTTCCAGAAGGTAGCAGATCTACACGCACGTGACCCCTATCTATTTAATAAAGGGTGCTCCCCTGCCTTTGCAATTGGTGTCTTTGCTAATGGCTTTGCTTCGTCGGGTGGTGCTTCTGGAATTGGTTCTGCTTTCACTTGGTCAATTGCTTATCACTAAACTTCAATTGGGGAAACAACCGCTACGGGTACTATTATAAAAGAGTTATTTTACAAAGAAAAATAATGAAGAATTTGATAACAATGGCAGCAGAGCAACGTAGTCCCTGCCGAATTTAATGCAATTAAATGGAAGAATGTTCATAAGGCAAAAATATTCCAATGTTGAAGTATGATTATAATAGCATTCTAATGTTGTAGTATGAGAAGATGCAGTTATGTGAATTTTATTAAAAAGTATAGTTGCAAACTAGAGTAGAATGTTGTGATCTGAGGTTTCTTTAGTTTTGGTCTCTGAGGCATTTTGAAGTTGGTGTTACTCATTTTATAAATGAATGTGTTGTAAGGATTATTTGGTTACAAAGTGTCTACCATGGAATAAGAGGTAAAAAAATTATTGTAAGTCATTGTTATCAATTATATTAGTTGGTATTTAAAGTTTTGGGTAAGTTTTGTTAATGAGTGTTGGTTTAAGCCAATGCTAGTCGGTTCGAGTTTTGTGAAGTGTGTTAGAAATAAAAAAAGATTCCATATGCACGTTGAAATAAAATAAAAAATCTTCGAGAATACAAACAACACCAAGGATAGTGCAACAACAACGTTGGCAAGGTTGTCGAGATCGTCACTATTCCAATGAATGAGTTACAACCCCAGGGACACAAGGCTCGAACCAGTGACCTATCCACGAAC
>SNQJ01S0081916.1:13421-48735 GCA_010110895.2 Picea sitchensis
TTTTTGGGAAATCTGAAATGGAGAAAGCGCTCTATTCTGGCAAGACTATTGGCAGCAACTCAAACCCCTCAGTAGCCTCGAAGAGCTAACCCCCCTAAGACAGGCTCTAAATCAGGATGCTCTTCTAAAAGTGAAAGACCTTTGGAAACCTAAGGAACAGGGTATGAAATGGTGTCTCTGGAAAACCTCTAATTATGATCTAGGGACCCTAGGGAACCTAAACCTGCAACCTGGCAACACTATGCTAGCCAACATAAAATCCCCCACAAAGATGGACCAGACATCCTCATATGGGGACATTTAAGAACTAGCAACTTCTCAGTCAAGGAAGCCTATTATCTACAAGGAAACCACCAGAATCAGAGCAAGGAAAACCTTTGGAACAAAGTTTGGAATCCTGCACTCTGGCCCAAGGTGTCTACCTTCCTCTGGCTAGTCGCACACAACAGAGTTCTAACTTGGGACAACATCAGAAAAAGAGGATTCATTGGCCCCTCAATATGCATCTTATGCCAGCAGCAAGAGGAAACCAAAGAGAATCTCTTCAACAGTTTCCCCTTCAATTAAAGGATCTGGGACCAAGGAGCCCAAATAATGTGTCGAGCCAATCAAAACAGAAGCAGCATCAGTGACACAATTGAAAACTAGGACTCGGTCAAGTACAACAATCCTCTATTGAATCACATATGGAAACTTCTCCCAGGATTCATTCTTTGGAAAATATGGAAAGAATGAAACAAAAGAATTTTTCATTCTAAAGCCTCCACACTAGACATAACATGGGCAAAAATAGTCTCCCTGGTCAAGGAAACTGTCAGTAGAAAATCCTGGAAAATAAAGGACTCAAACTGCAATCCAGAAGAGCAATATATCCTCCAAAGATGGCAACCCAACCTGGTCAATCAATTGACGTTGAAAACTCCCAAAAGCTAGCATAGCAGTCCAACCACCTAGACCCCTCCCCCAACAGACTTCATTAAAATCAACTTCGATGGGGCCTCCA
Source organism: Picea sitchensis (assembly GCA_010110895.2). NCBI lineage: Eukaryota > Viridiplantae > Streptophyta > Pinopsida > Pinales > Pinaceae > Picea > Picea sitchensis. The sequence goes on from SNQJ01S0081916.1 coordinate 14,425, forward strand.
AAGGAAACCCGGGACCAACAGGATATGGAGTCGCACTCCGAAACTCCAATGGGGATGCCCTCTATCTAGTAGCAAGTTACCTGGGAGAAATAACAAATAATGTAGAAGAGCTTACAGGCCTATTGTGAGGCCTCCAAACAACTATTGATAGACACTATCGCAAGTTAATCGTGGAGGGAGACTTTCAAATTTTCCTTCAACTAATCACCAAGATCCTGCACGGAGCACAACCTCTGAAAATCTCACCCAGCTGGAAACTCTTAGGGCTATTAGAGGACTTTGGAAACCTCCTTAGCACCAACCTCAGCATCATACCCTCCCACGTGAAGAGAGATGCAAACAGGGTAGAAGACTACCTGGCCAATGAAGGAGTAACTAAGGAGATAGACCACTTCTACTGGGAAGCCTGCACATCTGAAGACTCAGACATCTCATATCGTTGCCAATATTTATCCCACAAAGATCTCCAACCCCCAGATGGGGTGCCACGTCGAGCAGGCAGGCCAAGTGGCAATGAGACGGGCAACACCATAAATAATGGCCATTGCCTCCCATCCTCTCACCATTAAAGTTGGGAGGGAGCCTGTGCAGTCATACCCAGTTGATGAGTCCCCTCAAGCACATGAAGGGAATGGCACACTAGAGCATTAAGAACTTAGCTTTAATGGCCACCACTGTCACAATCAACCTCACCCTTATCAGCTGCCTGGATGGTAATGTGATGCATTTGCAAATTCAATTTGCGGGGTGCTGGAGTAGGGATAATCTTTCCGTCAATCCCCCGGTCTTAGCTCATCTCCTCCACATGCCAAGAGCACGAGTAAATCCTCGTAGAGGTGTGACGTGGTATGCCTATGACTCTTGCAGGAAGCGGCAGAAGATCTTTGAGTGAGCATTGGCTCTTGCATCTACTCAAGCAACCAAGGAACATGGGAGACATAAAACGCCACCCATGACATATGTGGAGGAGACTGCTCTGGATGAATCCATCCAGAAATATCCAGAACACCTCATCTTCACTGTCTCGGACAATTGGAACCCCCCCATGGCTTTTGGAAACGAGACCAAGCTTCCAGATCCCGAAACCTCTCACAGACGCAAGGAAGAAGAACAAGCAGAGGACTTCACAATCTACTACGTCCAGGAAGAAGTGTCGGGCAGCGGAGATGAAACGACAAACCCAACAAGCGTACCACCCCCAGAGACAGCAACCCAGCACCACAGTCAGCCAGTAGGCTAGCTCAACAAAGTTATGGAAGAAAAGGAAGGAACCCATGCTCAAGGGCCAAATCCCCTCTTGACTGTTCAAGAAGAATGGGAGGACCATCCTCCTTACAACAATCTGAGTTATCTCAAGCTCCTCTTCGAAACTCATAGTATGGTGGATGACCAAATCTTCAAATCCATTCAAATCAGTTATCACCTCGATATGATGTATGCATCACACTCCAGAGCATCCCCACGACTACAGTGCCCTACGTCCGCACAAGCCTATGCGATTCCAGTAGGATGGCGAAAGAAGGATGATGATGGCGAGTCACCTGGTCCAAAGGTTATGTGAATGTTTCTAATTTTCATTTTCTCTTAGCAGTGGACTTTAGCTATGTTAGCAGTTAGGTTGTTAGAGACTGGACTAAATACATTCTGGCCGTGCGTCCTGGTTTCCTCCGGGCAAGACGACAGCCTGGAAAAATTTTGTTTGTTTGAAGACAGATGGCATCTTAAGGCCAACTGTCTCAATTTTATCTTAGTAGGCGAGACAGTTGGCGACACTACCAGGCTTTATAAACATGCAATAGTAATATAAACAGGATCCTCCCCTTTTTTACTTAAAAAAAAAAAAAACATAGAATTGATGGAGAGAGTTCAATGGAAAGTAGCATACCGAATGAGAATTGTGCATATAATATGTATGAGGTGTGCTTGGTGAGAGAATCTTCGTGGTAATAAAAAAAATTATCCCTAAATACAAACCAAGAGAATGAGGGTCTGACATAACCATCGGTGTAGACTGAAGTGCCTCATTATCTTGGAAAGCCTCCATGAACTCACACTTGAAGAAACCATCAACTTGAGACAAATTAGTGAAATCAAATGATATACACAGACTAGCATCTACCATGGTATAAGAGATATCTTCAAGATAATCTTGGCGAGAGAATCTTCGTGGTACTAAAGTTTTTTATCCCTAAATACAAACCAAAAGAATGAGGGTCTGACATAACCATCGGTGTAGATTGAAGTGCCTCATTATCTTGGAAAGCCTCCCTGAACTCACACTTGAAGCAACCATCAACTTGAGACAAATTAGTGAAATCAAATGATATACACAGACTAGCATCTACCATGGTATAAGAGATATCTTGAAGACAATGGTGGGAGCCACTAACATCAACAATCTCAACTAGAGGTATATTTGAACAACAAGACTCTCTACTAATAAAAAATGAAGATGAAGCAGAAACAAACATGTTTTGATATACATTTGCTAAAACATTTCCTTCATCCCATGAAAAAGAGTGATAAGGCTTGGTTGTAATTAGTTCATGGGAAGAGACATTATCCTCTCTATATTCCATATGCACATCACCACCATCAATTAATTCAAAAGGGGTCATCCCTATTACGTTCATTTGAATATAACAATGGTGGCTTCCTGCAAAATAAAATCATTAAAGAGATCAAGATACAAATAATAATAAGTAGAAGAGTTAAGAGAATTAAAAGATTTTCTTAAAAATGAAATATTTTCAACAAGTGACTCATTGAATATTATTTCCTTGTCTTTAAGAACATCGTTAATTGATTTTGGATCAGTAGGCTCCACACTAGGCATGGTTTTACATTCAACACATTCTTCCTCGAGATGGTTTTCCTTTTGCAAAAAAAAAGTGGGTGGTTGTGTTAAAAGAGGTATGTCTTGTATGTTTATTTCTTCTCATGAAGTGGAAAGATCAACGTGGTTTTTTTTCCCCTACACAATATAATAATATGAAATATATTTCAACACACACTCAGGGTTAGAAGCAAGGAGAAAATCCAAAGAATTCTTAAAACAAGAAGTTTCAATAAATGATCCATCAGTAGTAGGAAAACATTCTTGATCTATATTGGTTGATCTAGGAGAATTTATAACAACAAGACAATCCAAATCAAAATAAACTAATTCCAAACTAACCATGGGTGAGGAAGAATTCATTTCATGAGTGTCCATATTTTATTCATTAACTAGATTATCCAAATTTAAGTTTCGCTCCATAGCTTCCTCCTCCATTACTCAAGATGGAAAATAAAAGATAGGATAATGAGAGCTTGACATGACCATCGGTGTGACCCAAAGTGTCCCATTATCAACATGAAACCCCTCCTCTTGGTCGACTACAAAAAAATATGAAGTCGAATTTACAACACGAGGTCTATTTTTCATCACAAGGAAGGCAAGGGGGAATGGAGTGATGGGAGGATACACATATTTCTTCCGGAAAAGAATCTTCAATATGATTTGTATCCCCCACAATAAAGAAATGTCTAGACATATGAAGTCCATCTAAACCATTCACATTTTCAACATTTTCATTTAAATCCAGATCAGCATGTAAACAAACATTAATACACGATTTATATTTGTCATCAACTAGCTCATATGTTTCATTAGTAAGAGAAACTAAGAAGGAAATAAAATCATTCATAGAGGGTCTATCATCCAAAGGAAATCTATAGAAAATATGAGTAAGTATGATAAACAAATATTCAAGATATTCATCTTCGTTCTTCCTAAGTTCCAAAATTTCTTCACAAAATTTATCATAATCATAATCCTCAAAAGCATGCATAAATTCACGCATAAATTAATACCATGTGTGAATAGAGACGACCGGCAAGGTATCGCACCAACTCTTGATCTGAATTTAAAACGTGAGAGTGAACAACCCACAAATGGCACTTCCATTAATTATATTGTGAGAACAAAATTTCCAGAATTGTAATGCATGTTCAGATGCAGTGGTTTCACCCTCGCCATTAAATTTAAGTTGCGACAAAAAATCTAAAATCTTTCTAGCAGACTTGGGAGGTACAGTACCAGAAAAAAAATCTTCATAAAGGGATATGGGATGGATTCATTAGTAAATTAAAACCATTCAATAAGAATGACTCCACGTGCTCAGATTTTTATCCGGTCCTCCTTCTAGGACCATTTTTGTCGACGGGTCCAAATGGCATGTCATGCAGGGAAGGGATAACGCCTGATGGCAAGTCCCAATTAGACATACTCTTGTTTCATGTAGCATTTCCGATGAGTATGTGGGTCTCATTTCCACTAAGAATAAAAATAATAATAGGGGGAAAGAAATTGGACTACCCCCCAAAGAGATTTAGTTAATCCTAAATATAATCTACTGAAAGAAAATTAATCTAAGCTAACTAATTCTAACCTATCCGAGGAGAAAAAATAAAAGAATAAGTACATTAAAAGAAGGTACCATTAGAACTAGAAATAATTCATGTGTTCTAATGATAGGTGAAAAAAACAATTCTACAAATACATAAGCAAGGAGAGAGTTTAAGAGATCTAATCCAAGGAATACTCCACTTTCCACTGATCTGCTTGGGGAATGGGGAAACGATTGCACACTATAATGGGTTACTGAACAAACTCAAAATCAAATAGAAGAGGTAGGCATAGATTCAAATATAACAGAAGATGAAATCAACATGTGCAGAGGATGTGAAAGAAAGGTACATTTGGAAAATTTACAAAATGTTGTTTCCTTACAGTTTTGACACTATTAACTATTTTAATATTTGTCATTATATTTTTTTCACTGAAATAAATGGTGTTTCATAGGCAAGGAAATATCCTGCAATGTGGGAACATGGACGACATTATCGTGTAGAAAGTGTAAATGTAAAGATACGATCCTTTGATTGTGGAGTCATGGTTGATTTCAAGAAATCCAGTCGAGCAAGCTCAAAAGATAAGAATATTATTGAATTGAATATACAATATGTTGGGAAAATCCAAGAAATTATTGAGTTGGATTACTGCTCTTTTAAATGTTGTATTTTCAAGTGTATATGGTATGAATCATTTGAGAAGACATGAATACATGATACCCATAGTGCATTTTTTTCTATAGATTCCTCGAGGTTCCTATCGGAGGATAAGGAACCTTATTTTCTACCAATTCATTGTAAGCAGGTATTTCTTTAACTCAAATAAGAAACGATAGTGATAATTAATCTATTAATTCATAGTTTATTGTGATAATATAAATGTGCTTATTAATCAATAATTTTTTTATAAAATATGTCTAATATGTGTATGTTGTTTATGTGAGGTATTTTTCTATGAAGATATTTTGGACCCGAAATGGATATTTGTCATACATTATGATCCAATATTAAGGCATGTATCTGACCATGCATTAATTGATACTGAGAAAAACAATGATGGCCAACAAAATAAGAGAGAGGGATTAGACAACATCAAAGAAATTGACATTCGTGAGGATATTGAAGATGGTTATGTTCAAGCAAAATAATACAACAATCCAGAGTTAGATGATGTTATGGAAGACAACAATATGGATAGTATATACATTGATGATCCAAATACATATGGTAATAATATAGATGGTCTACAGTCAAATTTCAATGATGATGAAGATCATGCAGGTCAAGATGATGATGATGATAATATTAAATACTTGAAATAACATATGAACATTGGCAATGATACACTGGATGACATTGTTGCAGAAAATAATGTTAATGACCAAGACTTCTAAATTTTGAGAATTATTTGTAATCCATGTTTTAAAAATGTTGATTCGTATGGCCCAAACTTTGAAATTATTCAGTATTATTTGTGTCGATAAAAATTACCTATTGCAATATCCTTAAAGTGTTCAATATTTTCTATGAATTTTTGGAAAACAAAATTAGGATTACTTGGATAATATTTAGCATGGTTAGTGTTCATTTATTGGTTGATAATGGTTTACAGGTGTTTTCAAGTTATTGGTTAGACTTGGACTAAACTAGGATGAAGAACCTATTCAATAACAATACATTAAATATGCAATTGTTAAAAAATGTAATTACATATATCGTATATGTAAAACAATGTAAATCCAAAGTTTGTTCATTAATTTATATTTTAAAACAAATTGAAATATTTCACTAAGCCTAAGCCTAATCCTAAGATCTTAACCTTTATACCATCTAACCCCTAACCCATAATCACTTGAAACATGGATGATATCGAAGATTATTTGGGGAAATCAAACATCCTTGAGTCTTGAAACCCTCCCATACCATCAAGGCATGTGTCTAGTATAAGCATGTCAAATTTTGATGCATACAGGCACAAGTTGGAGAAATTTCAATGTTGGCCTCATTCACTGCTAACCATGTAGGGTCAATGGATGTCATTAAGCCATTCACCCGATGTAATCCCTAACCCATTAACCATTAAACCAATTGCATGTTGGAGCCTATAAAATTATTTTGGGATGTCTCAACTTAATACAATCATTGTTTAGTCATCTTGAAGAATGCCACAAGAAAAATACAAATACATGGAAATTGACATCTTCATCGGGTTTTTCTATAAATATGGGTATGTCGATTTTGATATTTGTTGGAATGGATGGATAAATTGGGTAATGATGAATATGATGGTGATAACGATGGAAATGAAAACCATGATGATGGTGATGATGAAGAGCATGATGTCCCTGACTCTTAAAACCCTCCCATACCGTCAAGGCATGTGACTAGCCTAAACATGTAAAATTTCAACGCATACAGTCACATTTTGAATAAATTTCAACATTGGCCCCATTCACTGCTCACTATGTGGGGTCGATGGATGACATTGGTGATGGGCATGTTAGAAGTTCCAAGACATTTCGAGAGAGTTCTGACAAAGATTCTATATAAGGGAATGATGAATGATGACAATGAGATTGATGTGCATGATCAAAATTGATGAAAACGTAGACGATCTCAAAAATTATGTGGGGACAACAAACATACTTGATACTTGAAACCCTCACATACCATCGAGGCATGTGTCTAATCTAACCATGTCAAATTTCAATGCATGCAGTCACATTTCGAAGAAATTTCAACATTGACCTCATTCACTGCTCACTGTGCGAGGTCAGTGGATGACATTGATGAAGGGCAAGTTGGAAGTTCCAAGACATTTCAAGAGAGTTATGACAAATATTCTATAGAAGGGAATGACGAATGATGACAATGAGATCAGCATCCATGATGAACAATGATGAAAATGTGGATGATCCCAAATGTTATGTGGGGAAATCAAGCATACTTGAGTCTTGAAACCTTCCCATACTATCAAGTCATGTGTCTAGTCTAACCATGTCAAATTGTGATGCATACATGCACAAATTGAAGAAATTTAAAATTTGGCCCCATTCACTGCTCATTGTGCGGGGTCAGTGGAATAAATTTGTGATGGGTGTATTGGAAGTTCCATGACATTTCAAGAGAGTTCCGACAAATATTCTACAAATGGAAATGAAGAATGATGATAATGATACATCCATGATGAATGTTTTTGAAAATGTACTGGAAGATCTCAAATATTATGTGGGGACATCAAACATCCTTGAGTCTTGAAACCCTCCCATACCATCAAGGCATATGTCTAGTCTAACCACATCAAATTTCAATGCATACAGGCACATTTTGAAGAAACTTCAATGTTGGCCCCATTCACTACTCACTATGAGGGGTTGGTGGATGACATTTGTTATGGGTGTATTGGAGGTTCCATGACATTTCAAGAGAGTTTTGACAAAGATTCTAAAAATGGAAATGATAAATGATGACAAGGATACGTCCATGATGAACGTTGATGCAAATGTGGACGATCTCAAAGATTATGTGGGGATATTAGACATCCTTGATTCTTGAAACCCTCCCATAACGTCAAGGCATGTGTCTAGTCTAACTACATCAAATTTCGATGCATACAGACATAGTTTGAAGAAATTTCAATGTTGGCCTCATTCACTACTCACTATGCGGAGTTGGTGGATGACATTTGTGATTGGTGCATTAGAAGTTCCATGGCATTTCAATAGAGTTCCGACAAAGATTGTATAGATGGCAATGATGAATGATGAAAATGATATGTGCATGATGAAAATTGATGCAAACGTGAATGATCTCAAAGATCATGTGGGGCCATCAAATATTCTTGAGTCTTGAAACCCTCCCATACCGTCAAGGCATGTGTCTAGTCTAACCATGTCAAATTTTGATGCATAAAGGCATAGTTTGAAGAAACTTCAACATTGGCCCCATTCACTACTCACTGTGTGGGGTCGATATAGGATGACATTTGTGATGGGTGTATTGGAAGTGCCATGACATTTCAAGAGAGTTATGACAAAGATTCTATAGATGGAAATGATGAATGATGACAATGAGACATCCATTCTAAACGTTGATGCAAACATGGACGATATCAAAGATTATGTGAGGACATCAAACATCCTTGTTGGCCCTCGACCAAGTTTTGTGGAAATCTTGGTTGTTCTTGACCATTTTTGGGACTTCGACAGGCTAGTCGAAAACAGAGCGCCCAGGATAAGCGGATATCGCGGGATCTCGCCCATTTTGTGGGATTTTGGGGATTTTAGAGTTTATGTAATGGGTATGGGATGTCATCCCATGGGTTCACCCATGTTTAGGCCCCTTTTGTAATGTATAAATAAGTAGCTAGGTGATGTAAGAAGAGGTCGATGGCTAAGTGATAAAGTGGTATTTGGATTGGTGCATGGATGTGTTAAGGCTTGCAGAGCTAAGTGAAAGAGTTTTGTAAGTGCTTTGTGCATAGACTGTATAAGGCTTCATGTTTTGACGTAACTCAGGGAAGGAGGATCTGGGGAGGTGCACGCAGATATCCTATCCTTTGCGGAGTTGGATCTGTGGCTTAGTGCATGTAAGAATATTGAAAGAGACTAATAAAGAAGAGAAGAGTTGGTGGACGTTGCCCCACACTGGGGTGAACCACATATATCATGTGTTATTGTGCTTTGTGCAGTGTTATTCATGGTGTTTATGTATTTATGTGATTAATCTTGATGCCTGATAGATGCTTAGTTCGTTATATATGAATGAATGTTAGATCTTCTTTGATGTTATGTGCTAAATGATTAGATGTGCTTAAATCTTGGTTACAATTGCGCTAATCTGTAATGAGGGTTAATTTGTGATGTGAATAAGAATTAGAACTTGATGAATGTTATTGGATAAGTGCTCCATTAAGTATATTGATCAGATATTTGTGTCCCAACTAGGTTTTAGACACTTGAGTCCTACAACCCCCCTGCCTCTACCTCGGGTGAGATTGCATTTGATTCACAGGTGTTGCTGAAAGGGTTGGTAGTTAGGGTTTTGTTGGTCTATTTTTTAAGTGTTGAACCCTAGTTCTGCCCCTGTTCCAACAAATGGTTCTATTGCCAGGACCTGAAACTGTGATTACTGGGAACTGAAGAAAACAGAAATATTTGTGCATAGATATGTTTCTGTAATGTGCAATATTCTACTTGATTTGTGAAGCTCTGTGCTAAGAAAAGAAATCTGATATGAAGAAAAGAGGTAAAATATTAAAGCTTTGTGCTCTAGTAAATGTAAGATAAGTGGAAATTTTTTCTTCGAAAGTATGAGTCTAGGTATGTTTGATAGATTTTGTCCTAGTTTGAAAAATAGGGAACATCTTGAAGAAAGAAGATTTGATCTGAATAGATTTGATAGAAATAGTGAAAGATATGTTATTCCTATGCACAGAAAACAAATTTGGACTAATAAGTGGATGCAGGAACCTAGAAAGAATTTTTGTAGATTGCAGATATATCACTGTGATCTCAGTGCATAGTACAGGAAAGGTCGAGGATCGTTTAAGAGAAAGAGAGGATTGACATTATTTTATAACTGTAGAAGATCGGGACATCTCGCTAAGGAATTCCCTAGTACATGTCCTATTTGTCTTTGTCGTAAAGTTGTTGGTCATGAGGTTTTGGATTGCCCTAGAATGATTTATAAAGTTGAAAAGATGAACCTGAGACAATTAAACTATGAAGAAGATCAAGAAGCTAAGGATATGCTAAGGAACCAGAAATAATCAAAGACTCTGTTATTACAGTTGAAAGAAACATTGAAGGATCACAGATACATCAATTTACTAGAGATCTTAAAAGAAAAACAATGCATAGAAACAAGAATAGGAGACTTCGACATAGACTGTGTTCTGGATTAGAAAACACAAGTGAATATCATGCCAGAAAGCACTTGGGAAATTTTAGGAAAGCCTATTATGGTTCCTCCACTAAGAGCAATAGGATTATTTAAAGGGAATATGATAACCCTATGTGGAAGAGTTACTCATGTACCTATGATTTCCCATGGAACATTGACTGAAGAATAATTTGAGGTCATTAAGTTTGTTGAGAACAACACTCCTTTCTCACTTTTGTTAGGAAATCCCTAGGTTGAGAAAGATCATATCAGAAGGAAAGAAGAGGAAGAAGCTACAGAAAAAAAAAAAAAAAAAAAAAAAAAANACATTGACTGAAGAATAATTTGAGGTCATTAAGTTTGTTGAGAACAACACTCCTTTCTCACTTTTGTTAGGAAATCCCTAGGTTGAGAAAGATCAGATCAGAAGGAAAGAAGAGGAAGAAGCTACAAAAAAAAAAAAAAAAAATAATTAAGAGACTTTATAAACAAAAAGATAGCCTGACTAACATAAGAATAAGAGGACAAGTCGAAGCAACAGAAGGCAAGAGAGTTTGTTGTCAAAGTTGAAAAAACACAAGAAGTCTTAAAGAGCCTATCCATGTAGGAGAGAAGAGCACCTAGCCCAGAAGTAGCAAGTGAAGAGGTATTACATTCGAACCCTTTGGAAGACCCTCAACAATGCGAATTTACTATGCTAAGAGGAAATAAGAATGAGAATGGAAAAAGGAACCCAGAGACTCGGATCATAGGAAAGAAGGCCAGAAAGATCAATAAGAAGAAAAAAAATTTAGAAAAATTGTAGGAGCTTCCAGAAAGGACTTCGCAGAAGGAAGGCTTGCATAAATTGAACCTCTTCATAATATCATAATAGCACAGACTGGCACTTCACCATGTCGAAGCTATATAGCCATTGGAGGCGTCCTGACCATTAGAACGACGCTCTGGAATGGCTAGAAACGTAGTTATTGTCAGAAAGATCGCCAATGGACCATTGGGACTGGGCCATAATGGATGGAATTGTATTGATTCAAGCATTCTTGCCCATTAGAGGAGTTCATTATGCCCTTTCTTATTTATCCCATCGAATTCTGCGTCGAGGCCACTTTTTGCGAACTGTGATTATCTGAGTGAACAGAGAACTGATTTCTATCGTGCTTTTATTTAGAGACCTCGCCACCCGATTTTCTTACTTTGAGCATCTGTTCACATACCTGAGTTATTTGATTACGAGCTTGCATGTTGGGTGACCTTAGCGTAGTATAAAGAATCAGGACGTTGGCTTCAGAATGCAAGCAACTCAGCGACCGAAGTGTGCATACCTATGAGAGACTTGCAGAAGACCCGGAGCTGAGGATATTAGAGGCATAGCTCCAGGAGGCAAAGAAGCAAGCATCGACTGTGAAAGCACAACTGAAGTAGCTTATGGTCATCAAGAAGATGAAAAGGTCACAGGAGTAGCGCGCAGTTCAGAAGCATGTCACTTCCATCTAGAGCAGACTAATGGAGGTGAGACAGAGACTCCAGCCGGTCCAGGATGAAGCCTACACACTTTTTGAAGAACTTGATGGACAAGGATCACAGTTGGAATAGGTGGTCACCACAGTGGAACAGTGCTTGTAATTTCATGTTATCGAGAAATTCATTCAGGAGTTCGTCGAGTAGGAGGCCCTGGAAAAGTAGCAGGTCAAGGCAGCTCGAGCTACACTCGAGGCCTTCGAAGTAGTGTTTTTCAGATCAGAGTGACTCAGGACGAGTCACAAGTGAGTGGTGGGGGAATGTTGGCCGTCAACCAAGTTTTGTGGAAACCTTGGATGCTTGACCATTTTTGGGACTTCGACGGGATGGTCGAAGATGGAGAGCCCAAGCGAAGAGGATATCGCGGGATCTTGTCCATTTTGTGGGCTTTTGGGGATTTTAGGGTTTATGTAATGGGTATGGGATGTCGGCCCATGGGTTCACCCATGTTTAGGCCCATTTTTTAATGTATAAATAAGTAGCTAGATGATTTAAGAAGAGGCCAATGGCTAAGTGCTAGAGTGGTATTTGGCTTGGTGCATGGATGTGTTAAGGCTTGCAGAGTTAAGTGCAAGCGTTTTGTAAGTACTTTGTGCATAGACTATGTAAGGCTTGGTGTTTTGGCCTAACTTAGAGAAGGAGGATCTGGCAAGGTGCATTCTGGTCTCCTGTCCTTTGTGGAGTTGGATCTGTGGCTTGGTGCATGTAAGAAGATTGAAAGAGACTAATAAATAAGAAAAGGGTTGGTGAACGTAGCCCCACACTGGGGTGAACCACGTATATCCTTGTTATTGTGCTTTGTGAAGTTTTATTCATGGTGTTTATGTATTTATGTGCTTAATATTGATGCATGATATATTCTTAGTGATTTATATATGAATGAATGTTAGATCTTCTCTTATTCTATGTGCTAAATGATTAGATGTGCTTAAATATTGGTTACTACTACGTTGATCTGTAATGAAAATTAATCTGCAATGTGAATAATAATTAGAACTTGATGAATGTTATTGGATAAGTTCTATATTAAGTATCATGATCACAGATCTGTGTCCCAACTAGGTTGTAGACACTTGTGTCCTACAACCCCCCTACCTCTACCTCGGGTGAGACTACATCTGCTTCGCAGTTGTTTTCGAAAGGGACGGTAGTTAGGGTTTTGTTGGCGCATTGTTGAAGCGGTGAACCTTGGGTCTTCCCCTGTGCTAAACATCCTTCAATATTGAAACCCCCCCATACCGTCAAGGCATCAATATATTCTAACCATGTCAAATTTCGATTCATACAGGAATAGATTGAAGAAATTTCAACGTTGACCCCATTCACTCCTCATTGTGCGGGGTCGGTGGAAGACATTTGTGATGGGTGTATTGGAAGTTCCATGACATTTCAAGAGAGTTCTGACAAAGATTCTATAGAAGGGAATGGCGAATGATGACAATGAGACGTTCATGATGAACGTTGATGCAAACGGGGACGGTATCAAATATTATGTGGGGACATCATAAATCCTTGAGTCTTGAAACCCTTCCATACCATCAAGGCATGTGTATAGTTTAACCATGTCAAATCTCGATGCATAAAAGTACATATTGAATCAATTTCAACATTGTCCCCATTCACTACTCACTATGCAGGGTCGTTGGATGACATTTTTGATGGGTATATTGGAAGTTCCATGACATTTCACGGGAGTTTCAGCAAAGATTCTATAGATGGAAATGACGAATGATGAAAATGAGATGTCCATTAAGATCATTGATGTAAACATGGACGATCTCAAATATTATGTGAGGACATCAGACATCCTTGAGTCTTGAAACCCTCCCATACCATCAAGGCATGCGTCTAGTCTAACCATGTCAAATTTCAATGCACGCAGGCACAGATTGAAGAAATTTCAATGTTGGCCCCATTCATTGCTCATCGTGTGGGGTCGGTGGAAGACATTTGTGATGGGTTTATTGTAAGTTCCATGATATTTAAAGAGAGTTCCGACAAATATTCTACATATGGAAATGATGAATGGTGACAATGAGACGTGGACAATCTCAAATACTATGTCTGGGGTTGATGGATGCCATTAAGCCCTTGACCAAATATAATCCCTAAGTAATTACCCATTAAAATACCTAACCCCTAAGCCCCAAATCCCTTACCCTTGATCCTTAATCCATTAAACTGTAACCCCTAATCCCTTAACCCTTAATCCGTAGACTCAAAATCCATAAATCTTGTAATCCCAAAGCCCCTATCCACTTAACCCCTAACAACTCAACAAATTAACTATTTAGGCACAGTAGGCATTAAATTGGAAGCCAAATAGGAAGCCAAACTAGAAGCTTAAAAGGAATCTAAGATAGATGCTGACCAGGAAGCTAAAGTGGAAGCTAAAGTAGAAGCTAAACTTGAAGCTAAAATGGAACCTACACTTGGCGCTAACTTGGGCCGTAAATACGGCACTAAAGTAGGCATTGAATAAGGCGGTAATTAGGCACTAAGTTAGGCTCCAAATTAGGTGCTAATATCACCTAATTTAGCATTGACTTGTGTTTCTTGGCACAAATAATGCCCAAAATAGTGCCATCCCAATAAATAGCGCCTAGTTTTGCAAAAAAGTGGAAAAAAATACATTAAAACAGAAAGTGGAACAAAAAAGACAGCTAAAAAGGAAGATAATCGCATGGATTTGTTGTAGTGGAAGTAATAGTACCATATTTTGTTTACAAAGGGCCAAATTTTTGTTGTTACATTCAGTGAGCTCTCATTTATAAAACAAGAGAGACTCTTTGACTCTCATGGTAGTTCGTTTCGTTTTCCCCTAATTTATTTTTACATTTCAAATTTATTTCATATTTTAAAAAATTAATATGAGAGGGTTACAAACAGAAGTTGGAGAGTCTCCTCGGAGGTTATTTTCGCCCTCAGACAACTCATAAATGACATTCATTTGTAAATATTAATATCCCTGTTTGTTGGCATCATCTTCTGAATTCCTTGAGTCATTTTGGAATTTATGGCTTTATCTTGTTGATTAATATATTATGATCTTATTTTCATCTATATCAACTTTCCATTGAGCTATTTATGATCTTATTTCGTTGCTTGTAGTTTGAGATATGACTGCTTCAACAAGCATAGTGTGTTCTTGTCTCAAATTTGAGTTTCTTCGGTGTTTTTCATTTTCGGACAATTTCCACTCTGCATCTGTCAATACTTGATATCCCATCCTTTTCTTCTCATGTCTATATTTATAGTGAGCTATCTTGGGCCTAATTTCGTTGCTCGTAGCCCCAGATATGGCTTCTTGAAATCTACACATTCATTTTTCCCCCAGATTCGTGCTTTGTTTTTTATTACATTTTTTGATGTACTTTGTCACTTTTCTGGCCGAAATATCTCTTCCACTGCATTCCTTTATCCGATATTTTTCCAACGAGGTATCATGAGCCCAATTTCGACACATGTATCTCGAGTTATGCTTGTTTAAAAAAAACATCATTCAACAGTCATCGATTAAGTCTGTGGGTGAATTTGGACCGTTGATATTTAACCTCCAAACAAAACTCCAACATGCATAAGAGAATCTGACGCTTTAGTGGTTTAAATAGTTTTGTTTCCTATGGCTAATTTGAAATAAGAACAGAAGGCAGGAATGGGACTTGTAGCTTGTAGTATAATTTTAGCCAATTTTCTCCCTTTTTTTTTAAATTAGGAAAATAAAATGGAAAATAACAAACTTAATTACATTGTCCTAAATTACAAGCATAAATAAAATTAATAAAACTAACCATAATCTAAATGAAAAAAAATATATAACTACCCCCACTAATGTGAAAAAAAAAATCACTAAATTAAACTAATAAAATATTAAATTATTTCCCCTTCCTACGTGAAACTAGTAATTAATAAAAAATAAAATAATAATATATACAAAAATTAATAAAATAATAATTCTCCCGGTGAAACCAAAAAATTATAAAAATTAAAAAAATAATAATTCCCTCCTCCCCCACAAAAATGGACAATTTGTGGCATATAAAATCCCCATATGATATTCCCCAGTTCCCCCCAAAGTCTTCGTCATCATGGTTATATGGTTGGGAAGCTCAGTGTACTCACACTCTAGCTCACAGTCTCCACAACAATCAACTCCAATGGTGGCTTACTTTAATTCCTATTTATAATAATAATAATACATGTTTCCATGTAATGTTATTAAAATAATATTTATTTCAATGGGTGCACACTTTTCAAAATATACTTTAAAATAATATTCAAATAAAATATTACATGGTCGTCGTCATTGGGAGTTAGTAGGTGAAGGTAAAAGGTGTATTTGTCGATGGTAACTTCCAACAAAGATCACACTCCCGACGACATGGGCTCTTCCGACAATGAGGGTTTCCATGGGTATAATGTTATTATTAAAATAATATATTACCCCCATGTATACACACTTTTCATAATCTAAAAATAATATTAAATAATATGCACATTCTTCAATATATTCTAAATTAAATTTTCCACAATGTGTTGCATGGTCTTCGTCATCGAGAGGTAGGGAGTTCAGTGTCGGTAAATTTCTCTATAGTAATTCTCCGACAATGACACTTTCATCATCTCTCTCGTGAGCTAGGTTGTTAAGGTCCTAACCCGCACATAGGTAGATCAATGTATTCGGATGTAATAAAGGTCAATATTAATAAGGCATTTCAATAAAATAGAATAAGGCGGATGTAAGAAGACCTAATAGAAGCTTTCGCTTCTAGAAGAATCTTTTTCTAGATGCTTCTCTTAATAGACATATTTAATAGAAATAAGGGGCGAGGGTATGAGAACCCTAGCTTGGAGATTATTGTAACAGAGCGCTGCTCGACTGGAGGTTTCCCCCTCGAAGAGGCCTGTGAACATTGCTTTTTGAATCAAAAAGCTTTCTATTGCTATTTCGTATATCATTTATGTGTATTGTGAAGATTATGTTGGATATTTTACTGTTATTCTGCCATTTCTAGCATTTTATTTCTGTTCTGCATATTTTATATAATGGTATCTTACACCAGAATTGGTATCGAGCACTTTCTTTGAAAGCGAGAATTGTGGGTATTTTTTAAAGGGGTGCAAAAAGGCGTATTCCAACGTCTTTAAGCCTAAAAGATCTGTCTTACGCATAAACCGAAGTTGAAGTTCATTACGGAGGAAATACAAGTGGTTCTTAAAAGCTTTATCTGTTGGCCACCTTGTAACCCTGTTGGTACCCTTTGAGTGGTAGCTTGTCAGACGACACATGTGCGGATCGACCTAGTTTCCTGACCCTCTTTAGATAAACCTATAGGCCAGGGCTTGCTATAGTGTCACCGAGAACAGCACACTGGAAGATACTCTCTAGTACACGGGTAGTCGGGTGATGTGGCTATAAGTGCGGTCTATCCTCCTTAGTTTAGTGCCCTGAGATATTGGACAAAGTACTACTGTTGGATTATACGTATATCAGAGCCATAGCCATGAGGAAAACCCTTGTCACATGAGACCCTTGAATACCTAACCCACTTCGACATGGCAACTAACATAATAAATTAAACGGCAGAATCTGGTAAGCGTGCATCGTGTTCGGTTGCTAAGTAAATACTCTGGTTCGAGTTGGGAGTTTCAACCTTTAGGCATTCTTTAGACCAAAGTATAGCCCTTGACTATAATAAAAAATATAAAATAAGTCTGGAAATTTTTTCACCATTATTTGAGACCCTATTCCATTATATTCATCTCTTCTCACTTATCATTCCTCACTGTCATTTTCGCAAAATTCGACCCTTGGCTCAGCACTACGGTTCATATCATCTTGGCTATGCAGGTAGCAAGAACTGAGTCGTTTCAACACCTTGCAATCTGGTTTTATACTTTTCGAGACCCAACAAGAATCAAACAACTCGGTGCTACTAGCCTTGCTCCCATTGGTCACCTCCATAAATGCATTTAAGTAAATGTAATTGAGTCCACGATGGCGGAGTCAAACATGGTGACCACCCAACTTGAATCTATGTTTGCATCACTCTGCACCATTTCAAGATCCCTCTGATGACTCTTTCTGATGCACATAAAAGAGGTGAAACTTCTTCCCATTCCTTTCAACCCATCACTTTCAAAGGGACACACACCTTCCACGGGTGGATGTAAAAAAGCAAATTTGATGGCTTTGACCCCACTAGTTAGGTCACCCAAATGGAACACATTATTTCTCTCTCTACAACATTCTGAGATGAAGCTTGGCCAAACTCAGGTATGAATTGTTCTCCATCTAGATCAAGAGCGGCCCGACAATGGTGGCTTAATGTGAAAAAACTTCTAAATCAAGGGTATATTGCTTGGGCCAATTTGTTCTTGAGCTTTATGAACACTTTGACAGAGACACCAACCATTTGGGCCATATTGTAAAATTAAAACAATCAGGCACAGTAGAGACTTCATAGCTACATTTGAGCATCGGCTTTTCGAGCGGAGGGCATGATTGATGCTTTCTTTCGAAGTGTTTTATCAGTGGCCTCAGGAGGATATTAGGGCCCATGTACTCATGGCTAGACCCTCACGGTGACTTAAGGTGGAGACTACCAAAAAAGATAAAGAATCCCAAAATTGTTTCCTCTCATTACCGTAATCCTTCCTTTATCCCACACCCTAAACAAGTAAGCCTTCTCCCTACCTTGTTAAAAATCCAAAAATTGACGGGGGCTGAAATGGTTGACATGACTCAAAGGAGCCTCTGTTATAATTGGTGATGACAAATATTTCCTAGGCCACAAATGTAAGGAACAAAATATCTTTATGGTCATCTCTGAAGATATTGAGAGGAAAGAAGATGTTGACACTCCCCCTATGCCTGAGTCACCTGAAATTTCTGAAATAACCCCTCCCTCCGACCCTATTGAAGTGGAATCGATCATTTCCTTCAATGCTCTCACCAACTTCTCAGCCCCCAAACCCTCAAGTTAATTGTCAAGTACCCGAAGGAATTCGTCATTCACGGTTGATGGCGTACCCACAATTTTATTCATGGTAAATTGCCCAAGAAACCCATTGCTACATCCATCTTTGTCAATAATTTCCAAATCATGATTGTCAATGGTGGTTCTATGAAATGTGGCGTTGTAATGTGTGTCTCCAAATGAGTGACTACCACCTCAAATCCATATGTTTTCTATTGACATGGGTGGTTTGCGACATTGTGTTGGGTCTTGAGATGGCCTAAGGACTTTGGGTCCCATTCTCATGTATTTGAAGGAATTAACAATGCAATTCACGACCAAAGAGGCCACCAATACTCGTTCAAGGCATCACTATTGGTTCACCTAAGTCCTTCAGTTCTCATCATGGAAAAAATGCTCAAAAGGTCATTGGTGTCATTGCAATTCCGCATCCACCCACAAACCACAGAGACCCCACAGGGTGCCCCAAGACCTCAAGCCCTCCTTTCCTAAACATCAAGCAGTGTTTTCCCCTCCCCAGGACTCCCTCCTTCCCTTGGTGTCATGATCATTCCATTTGCTGTCCCAGAGAGCCTTCCCCCCAATATACGTCCATATTCGCCACCCCTTTGCACAAAATGAAATTGAAAAATGGTCGAGGAACTCCTTCTTGCCAGAGTCATCCATCCTAGTAAGAGACCTTACTCCTCTCCGGTCGTCGTAGTGCTTGAAGAAGGTTCTTGGAGATGTGTAAAGATTTTGGGCTCTCCAACAAACTAACCATCAAAGACAAATTTTATTCCTTTCATTGTTAATCTGGATGAATTGGTGGCCAATTCTTTACCAAACTTGATCTTAACTCGGGCTATCACCAAATACGCATGAAAGTGACATTCCCCAAGAGACATCCTTTAGGTATCGTGGGGGCCACTATGAGGTTTTTGGTCATGCCCTTTGGTTTGTGCTCGCCCTCCACCCCTTCCGAGCCCGTGAACCATGTCTTAGCTTCTCCAGATCATTTTGTCTTGGTTTTCTTTGATGATATCCTCATATATGACAAAACCTAGATGAACCATCTTACTCATGTGGATAAGTTCTCATCCTACTCTCTCAACACCCATTTTTCACAGAACAATCCAATGTGCCGGTGCCTCGAGTAGAATACTTAGGTCATCACGGTGGGAAAAGGATGAAATGGTGGAGCCAAAAGATTGAAGCTATGTAGTGGGCCCTTTTCAAGACTCTCAAAGTCTTGCGTGTATTTTGGGCCTCCGCAGTGTGTCGCCAAGTTAGACAGAACTATGGAAATATTGCAGCACCTTTCACGGCTCTCCTAAAAAGAACTCTTTCACTTGGACTCCAGTGCTCAAGCTTTTCAAACCTTAAAAACATATATTGCACCACTCGGTTCGGCCTTCCGACTACAGACTTTTTGTTTTGGAATGTGATGCTTCGGGGAAATGAATTGGTGTTGTTCTTATGAAAGAGGGTCAACTTTTGGCCTTCACTAGAAAGCAATTTAATGCGAAAGAATGGGCAAACCCATTTATGAAAAATAAATGTTGGTGATTCTGCATGTCGTTGAGTTGTGGCATCACATTCTCTTGGGGCAACCAAATTAAGACATACCATAAAAGCCTCAAGTAATTTCACGGAACAACGCATTTCCTCCAGGAACAACAAAAATGGGTGACTAATCTCTTTTGGATATGATTGTAAGATCATTTTACAAGAAGACAAAGACAATGTCGTGGTGGAATTACCTTTGTCCGAATATGAAACGAAGGATCCCTTTTCTCTTTCCTTCATTGTACTGATTGGCTCCAAGTGAGTGCTGTGTGCCAGGAATAGCTTCAAGATCCCAAAAGTTTTCATCTGATCCGTAAGCTGAGAACAAGGCTTGGCTCCTAAGTCCTCATCCGGGATAGAGCTTCAATACAAGCTTCGCTTGTATTTAAGTGACAATCAAGCTCAAATCCATGGTGCTTCCTGAGCTTCATTCTACACCCTGTTGGGGCTTTTCGAGTTCCACCAAAACATACCAATAAGTCAAACATTCTTTTTACGGATGGTATGAAGCAGGGACATCAGTAAGTTTAATATTTGAATGTGGTGTGTCAATGCAACAAGGAGAAACAATCAAATCCCAGGCACACTCAGCGCTTGGGAGATTCCCCACTGTTGGAAGGATATCTCCTATGGACTTTATTCTGAGGCTTACCCAAATTAGGGAATCAATCAGTCCATCTTTTGGTGGTGGTGGATCGCCTTTCAAGTATGCTTATTTTTGCGCTCTTCCCCACCCATTTCCTACATCCATGTTATCAAATTTTCCATGGACAGTCTTCAAAATTTGCATGGCATATTTGCACTCTATTGTTTAGATCGAGACCCAGCCTTCACAAACAATTTTGGTGATTGTTTAAGCTACAAAGGCACACAGTACATATCGGCTCTGACTTAACCATCCCCCAAACGGATGGTCAAAGCGAAAGTTGTCAACAAGTGTTTGGAAACATATCGAGTGCTTTCTCTGAAAAACAACACCCGATGGGCTCAATGTTTACCCCTCGTCGAATGGTGGTACAACACCCCATACCATCTGACCACTGCATGACTCCTTTTGAGCGGTATATGGGCCGGAAATACGCCAGTTCTCTCATATAGGGTACCTCGAAGGTCAGTGATTGACAAGCACTACAGTCCGATAGGATATCCGCCGTACCCTTAAAGAGAACTTGGTCATGGCACGAGAATAATAGAATGGCGACTAGCGAGATCAAGGCCATACGAATGACAATTTCTGAGAAAGGGGATTAGGTATTTACGAGGCGCAACCATATAAACAAAACTTCCCTCAAGCCGAGCATTGTCGAGAAGCTAGCACCCAAATTCTATGGCCCTTACGGTTCTCGAGCATGTGGGACAAGTTGCATATTAGTTAGCTCTACCCGGTCAGTCGAAGCTACATCTGTTTCATGTTTCATGTTTGAAGAGGTAGTTGGAACCGGGTGACAAATTCAAACCAACCTTCGAGTTAGCTAAAGAAGGATCCATTTAGCTCGGCCAAAAGAAAGTTTGGACCGGTGCACACTTCAAATAACCATCAAAGAAGTTCTAGTACGGTGGAAATATATGACTCCAGTAGATTCCACTTGTGAACCAGCTACCATTCTGTTGTAGTTTCCACATCTCAAGCCTTGAGGACAGGTTGTTTTTAAGAAATTTGGACATGTTAAAGGTCCTAACTCACACATGGAGTAGATCAATGTATCGGGGATGTAATAAAGGTCAATATTAATAAGGCCTTTCAATAAAATAGAATAAAAGGATGGATATAAAGAAGACCTAATAGAAGCTTCTACTTCTGAAGGATCTTCCTCTAGATGCTAATAGACATATTTAGTATAAAAAAAGGGTCGAGGGTATAGAACCTAGCTTGGAGATTATTATGTAGTCTTTGCTTCTCCATTGGAGGTTTCCCCTCGAAGATTATTGTAACAGAGTGCTGCTCGACTGGAGGTTTCCCCCTCGAAGAGGCCTGTGAACATTGCTTTATGAATCAAAGTGCTTTCTATTGCTATTTCGTATATCATTTATGTGTATTGTGAAGATTATGCTGGATATTTTACTGTTATTCTGCCATTTCTAGCATTTTATTTATGTTCTGCATATTTTCTATAACTGGTATCTTGCATAGGTTTAAGGCCAAGGAAAATTTTTATTATATTATGATAAGGTTTCAAAGAATTTGGGAATAATTTGTTTTAAATGGTTAATATAATTCCCATGTCATTCGGGAGGGGAGGAGGGAATTCCTAGAAAATAGGAAGGTCTTCCTAAAAATTAGGAGGTGTGTCTTAGTCATTGAGAAATTTTTATAAGCACATGTGAGATCTAATGGGGATGGATCTAGGATGTTACATTAGATTTTGGTGGGTGAGAGAAAAATATAAAATTAAATAATAAAAAAATAGAATGGCTATGTACAAGTTAGGGTTTGGGAGGAAAAAGGAAAAAAAAAAATGAAAATGAAAAGAGAAAATGAATATATATAACAAATGAAAATTCAATTTGTTTTTCATTTTTATTTTTAAGTTTATATGTGAGAAAAAGGATTTACATGTTATACCATAGGTTTTGGTGAAACACAGTAGGTAACAAACGGTTACTTTATTTAACATAAATGGTTCACCCATGTAAAAATGAATTTACCCCATGTAAAATAAATATTTAATGTGAATTAGTTTTTCCCTAAGAAAAAATAAATACCTAAAGTAATTCTTGGATAAAACCATTTAAAAAACCACAGACAATACCATGTGGTTTTTCAAAATCATGGGAAAATGAAAAGAAAAATCAAAAAAAATAAATTGAAATAAAACAACATAAAATAAAATATATACAAAAATATTTACAAAAATTAAAAAACAATAAAATAAAATAAATACAAATTAGAAATATTAAGACCAAATTACACAAGTCAAGGTTCCATATCCCTTAAGGTTCCATCGGTCAAGGTTTTTCACCTAGGGGTCAAAATTAAGAATAAGGTGTATAGGGTAGGATTTGAAAAACCAGGTGTCATGGAGAAGAGCGGGGTCATATGGAGATCAAAGATGTGGCGATTCAAATGCAACGAAGGGGAAGTGGTGAAGGGGAAGAAGACAACACTTCATGTGACGAATTAACGTTACAATTAGTAACAACGAGTGGAAAAAGGAAATCGACGCCAACCAAGCATATGACACAAGGTCAATATAATCAAGATGTGCATCTCGGGGAGAAAACTTGCTAAGATTGTGATGAGCGAGAATACAACCAGGTCAAGGAAAAGGTCCTTACGCCAAACCACTATGCATTATACAAATGTGACAAATGGCGAACAAGTATCAGGTGACGGCATGACAAGGACTTACAACCAAGAATTTGAATGGGATTTTGGTGTGGATAATGGTGAGATGTAAGACTGAAAAAGGACCAAGTATCAATCAATATGAAGAGGTTCAGGGACAAGATTGCAGGAAATGTGGGTCTAGAAGCCTTGGGGGCTTTGTACCTTGAGACAATTACAAACAAAGGTAATCCACTTCCCGATAAAAAGAAGCCTGGAAAGAATCAAGGTCAAGGTTGTGGATAAGGATCAATGGAGTCACTCACATGCATATCAAGGTTGGAGCGGTCACACGAATAAAGTATCCCTACAAACCTTCTCTTTCAAAACAAAAGATGATATCAGTCACTTAAAAAGAGACTTGCCAATACAACATAGATATTATATTTTCTTCCTTTAAGCCAATTTATAGATAAGCATTAGGTTCTTTCAACAACAATCATGAGTGGCTATAGATAGGTGTCTTGATACTGAATGTTGAAAGTTTTAACTTGAAATAGGGATTAACGATTATGCAATTCAGACTTAGAGCTTGAAATAGAAGATTAAGATCTACATGTGAAAGTATAAAAGTTGAAGACATTAAGCATAGCATGTCAGTAAGAGGATGTAGAATTTGAATTATTCACTGAGGAATAATAAAAAACCTACTCATTCAATACATGCAATGGAACATCATACCCTACAGTCACATAGAATCATCAAGCACTTCAGAATATGAAAAATATCTAAAGATAACACACCAATCTCATCATACAAATATCAACAAAACATAATAGGTTAATAAGCATCATCAAGACATTTGAAATCATAAGAGCAAAAGAATAATCAACCCCCATCGAAGACAATCATCAATCGAACTTCCAATTCTCTCAAAGTAAACAAAGAATAGCATTAGGCTCAAGCAATAGAGGATTAGGCATTAAAATTGAAATTTTAGTAGGGGGCACTTTCCTTTTGCTTCTAAAAGAAAAAGTAAATGGGGTTGTTTTGGTCTCAACATGAGTTTAAGAACTTAAAGAAAGTGGGAAAAGGATGATTCAAGGGAAAAATTGAAAAAGAAAGATGACAAGATATCTCGATTATGAAACCATAATAAAAAAAAACTATTGGATGAGGTAAGAGATTGAAAGAAGAAAATAAGAATTATCAAAATCAAGAAGAAACAAGGATCTTGGATGAAGAATATACAAAAAGACTTGAAGGGAAAATTTGCATTAAGGTTTAAGAATCCCTAAATATTGATGAGGTAAAATCGAAAATGCAATCGAGAATTGAAAAAGGATGTCAGAATTTGATAAATGGGATGGCATTCCAGCTTCAAAAGGAGAAAGAATACAAGATTCAAGAAGGTCAGTAGAAGATAATTAAATAATTTGAATTTCAACTAGAGGATATACATGCCAAATATGATTGTATTATCTCCAAGGCTGGAGTAATCAAAGACCAAGCAAAGAGGATAGAGGATTCCATTGTCTATGAAAATAAGATAGATGAAATGGGTGTGCGGAATGAAGAAAAATCATCAAATGTGAAACCATATCAACAATATCATTATCAGGAAATATTTCAAGGAAGACAAGAAAATCAATATCATCATTATCAAAGAAGAAAATGGAATACTCATCAATATTCATGGAATATGGCATCACAAAAGAATTATTCAACAAGATATTATCATAGACCAGCATTCACTACAAATTGGAGAAGCTTCAACAACAATACATGGAATCAAGGGAAAGAAAATTATGCAACAACTAGACACCAAGAATTATGACTGAAAAGAATTGATTTTGTATGGATGGATCATCATTAATGGAAATAACAAATAAATAACATAAAAAAAAATCGTATTACTTGGTGTCATCACATGTGAATCTTTCAATCACAAAGCTTTGAGGACAAAATTTTTTGAAGGAGGGTACTATGTTATGACCTGAAGGGGGAATATATAGGGTTAAATGTATATGGTATGACCCCAAGGAGGAGAATATATGGGGTTAAATGTACATGTAATGTGTAAATATATATTTAATAGGATCGGCCTAATAATAAAGGGGTCTCATGTGTAGGTATGAATAGGTATATATAGAGATCAGGTATTCATTATTGTAGACATGTGAATTGTGATTTATCAAGGTATTCGGTTATGTAGAGGAGGTTCTCCTATTGTTTGATTTATTGTATAACACGTCTATATTATCTATATTGGAGTTGTTCTCCACGCTCACATTTATGTACATGGTGTGTACTTTTTTTGTTGTTATGATATCTTAAGCATTTGAATCATTATATAACCCCAAGGAAACAACCAAATTGAATCTTCAAATAAAAACCTCATGAATATCATCAAAAATACCATTTCAGAGAACAAAAGATTGTGGGATTCCCATTTCAGACACACCTTGTGGGAAGAAAATATCAACACAAAGAGGGCTTTAGGAAAAACTCATTTCCAACCGATCTATGGTGTGGAGGTAGTCCTACCTACTTAGTTGGATATTCTTGTATTGAAATTGCTAAAGGATATTGTATTTGAACCTAATAAAATCAATATAAGGATAAATCAATTAGTTGAAGTTCAACAGCAAAGGAGTCAGGTGTACGACAAAAATAAAGAATACCAAGACAAGATGAAGAAGATATTTAACAAAAATTATAGGCCCATAAATTTTGTAAAAGTATACTTAGTTCTCCTTTGAGATAAAATACATGAAAACCATTGCAAGCATGGGAAGTTCAATAGTTTATTGTTGGGCCCATATGTCATAGAATAAAACTACACACAAACTCCCAACTCTTTCCCTCTGAGTAACCTAGAGGGATAGTGGTTTGATTATCCTGTCAATGGTAGGCATCTAAAATATTTCATGCAATCCTAAATGCAAGCTCGTGAGATACCATCTGGAATTTCCACCCTCTATCATAATATTGCTTTCAAGTCTTTTCATTTATGTTATTTTCTTTCCTATATATATGTGTGTGTGTGTCCTTACCTTTATTTTTCAAGTCAAGTTTTTCACTTAGACTATAAACATGTTGAATCCATGACCCAATGGATAAGGCATTGATCCACTCACCTTGGATTCTGGATCTTGGCACCTCACAAAGAGGAGCCATCCCTCAGAAAGAGACAATATTATCACCTTGTTGAGCCTTCCATCACCTTTTTGAGCCTAAAGTACTTGTCTATTCCACTTCATTCAAACCAAGACTTACCTCCACATCTTTCACATTTTCAAGAATCCTTCACACTTGCCAAATTTCCCTCAATCTTTTAGTAATTGGCATCCTTCACAAATGTCTTAAAAACTTGTTTTTTTCTTCCTTTTTCGAGCCTTGTTCCAACCTGATTTCCCAATTGAACCCCCTTCTCACATATTCTATTTTTTCCTTGGTCGATTTCCACGTCAAGGTTGATCTCCCAATTGAGCCACCTTCACACTTTTTCATTGTTTTACTTGGCCGAATTTTCCATTGGGGCCAATCTCCCAATCATCCCCCCCTTGCACTAGTCTGATGCTTTCCTTGGCTAATTTTTCCATCAGGGCCAATCTCCCAATCATACCCCCCTTGCACTTTTTTGACATTTGTGCTGGTCGATTTTACCATTAAGGAAAATCTTCCAATAAGGACCCCCACACTTGTTCAATGTTTTCCTTAGCCAATTTACACGTTGGATTTGATCTCCCAATTGAACCCTTGATTCACTTACTTAGTGTTTGCCAAGCCCGATTTCACAATTATTAAGGAACTAACCTCTCTAACCCCTCACGTAGATAGAATAATAGATTTTATATATAATAAAGGCTGACATTAGTAAATAAGGCCTATATAATAATGTGAACAAGTCTAATGTAAGAAGACTTAATAGAATCTTTCACTTCTAGAAATATTTTTCTATAGATTTTTGTTTAGAAGATAGAATTAGTATAAATAGAAGTAAAAGGTGTGGGAAAGTTGTCTTGAGAATTATTGTAATACACATTTTCTTTATTGGAGGTTTCCCAATCAAAGAGGCAAGTGAACTTGGTTTTCTATCAATAAAGGTATCATTGTTGGTGTTGTTATTCTCTATATTTTGTTGTTCTGCTGGTACTTGCTACAATATTTTTGTTTGTGTTTATTATAATACATATAGTACCTTACAAGGGGTATCAGAGCACTTTCCTTTGCAGAAATTGTGGGAAAAAAAAATTCATGGTAGAGACGTGTTCTATCGACAGATTTAAAGCATAGATATTTGTCATTCAGCGGGTAAAACGATCATTGGGGAAGACCACACACAGGAAATACAGATGGTTTCACAGGCTTACTCGAAACAAACCTTTGACCTTGTTGAAAAATTTTGTAGCCCTTGTGGGTACCCCTTCAAGTAGTATCGCATCAGAAAAAATATGTACACGACCATCACTCCCATGTACTGTCAAGTATATCGGGAGTCCTCTAGGTCTCCTAAAACTATCTCTATATCAATCAATCGGTCGCCTGACTACCATAGTGACACTGAGAACAATACTAGCGAAGATACTCTTTAGTACCTGGGTAATTGGGTAGTGTGGATAAGGGTACATTCGAGCCTCCTTAGTCGTTTCCCTAAGATATTGGGTCAAGTACTATTGTTCGAACCTACACGTATATCAGAGAGATATAACACAGAGAAAACCCTTGTCTGTAGGAACCCTAAAATCCCTAACCCTTGGGAACGGAACATAACAAAAAAACAACAGAAAGGATATTTTTTCGAGCAACCTTTCCATCTGCATCCTCGTTGTGAAATTCCTACACAATTTTCCCTGTTAACAATTTGGGAATTTCATCACTACAGTATTATTTAGGCCAAAGTATAACTCCGTAGGAGTAAAAGAAAAAGTATAGTGGTCCCACTGGCACCCTTATTTGGGACCTATCCCATTGGATTCATCTCTTTTCCATGATCGTCATGGTACCTATCATTTTTAATCCTTTCTTCCCATGGACCTACCCCCCTTCTCGGAACCCTTATTTTCCCCCTATCCCATTGGCTTCCTTTTGTTTCCTTGATCGTAGTGGTATATATCACTTATTATCCTTTTTTAGTGGACCCACTCCCCCTCCAAGGGATCCTTACTTCCCAAATGGACACCACTCGCAACCAAGACCTACAAACCAAAACCAATTAGAAAAATGATATAATCCATAAACTAACTCATGACATTGCTTCTATCAATTCCAAATTTGAAACCCTCCGGGACCAAGTTAGGAACGAATTTGACTCTATCAATAAAAAATTCAAGGGCGAATTTGACTACCTAAAATACACTCTCCACCAATTTTTGAACCAATCCCAGGGCCCTCTTTCCTTTTACCAACCATCCCACTTGGACGATGTTGAATCCTCCCATAATATGGCATTTCATTCCAACTCCTTTTATTATGACCCTTGTCTTCCCAAAGTTGAGGTTAATAAATTTGATAGCTTGGATCCCATGGACTCCTTCATTCAAATGGAACATTATTTTTCTTTGTATGGCGTTACTAATGAGTTGGAAAAAAATTATTATGGTGTTATCTATTTGGATCCTGAATGATGGAAAGGGTGTAAAAATGCACGCCAAGGTTATGTTGCTTGGACATAGTTTGTTGCATATCTTTATGAACGCTTTGACATAGACACCCACCATTTAGGTCGTTTGACCAAGTTGAAATAGTTTGGCATAGTGGAAGACTTTATAACCTCCTTTGAGAACTTATCTTTTATAATGGAGAGCATGTTTGATGTCTTCTTCAGGGAATTCTTTATAAGTGGCCTGAAGGATGAAATACACACCCAAGGCATCATGGCTTACCCCTAGACTTGGTTGGAAGCTACTAAATGTGCCAAGGAAACACAATATATTGTCTCCACCAAAAACAAAAAACCCTCATTTATTCCTTTCCCTCGACCCACCAATCCCACCCCTCCATCTACTCCTCTCAAGATCCATAAATTAACTCGGGCAGAAATGGTTGAATGCCAACTCAAGGGCCTTTGTTATAATTGTGATGATAAATATTTTCCAAGGAACAAGTGCAAAGAATAGAATATTTTTATGGTTATTTATGAAGATGGTTCTAATGAGGATAATGATATTTCCCTTGTTGAAGAGATACCCCAAGAAGATGATCCTACTCCACCCTTTGACCCTCCAGAATTTGAACTGATGATTTCGTTGAACGCCCTCACTGGCTTCTCTGCTCCCCATACCCTCAAGTTAATTGGCTACATTAAACATAGGAAATCCATCATCCTAGTTCGTAGTGGCAACACACATAATTTATTCATCGATTCATTTCCCAAGAATTCAATTGATATATCTGTGTAGTCAACATTTTTTAGGTCATGATTACCAATGGTGGTTCCATGAAATGTGGGGGGCATTTTGAAAATGTGTTCCTTACAAATTGGTCAGTACCACCTAAAATCTCATATGTTTGCAATAGGCATGGGCAGTTGTGACATATTTCTTGGTGTTGAATGGTTATGCACTATCGGCCCCATTACCGTGGATTTTAATCACCTCACCTTGCAATTCCAGCAGAAGGGAAAACAGTATAAGTTCTAAGGAATCAAAGCAAGCTCACTTGAGATCATCATCTCCCACCGAATGGAAAAGCTACTCGAAAAATGTCATTCTGGAATTATTTCCAAACTCCATTCTATTCAAGCCGTTGAGACACCCTATGTGCATCCTAACCTCCAATTTATACTCACCCAACACCAAGCCATTTTTAACATTCCCCATGGACTTCCCCCTTCCCGTTGAGTCCATGATCATTCCATTCCTCTAGTCCTAGGAATTCTTTCTCCCAATGTTCTCCCTTACCATCATCCCTTTACCCAGAAAAATGAAATTGAGAAACAAATTCAAGAATTGCTAAAAGAAGGTGTTATTCATCTGAGTATTATCCCTTATTCATATCCAATGGTCATGGTACTCAATAAAGAACGCACTTGGTGCATGTGTCCTGATTTTCATTCCCTCAACAAAATCATAATCAAGGACAAATTTCCCATCCATGTCATTGATGACCTTTTGGATGAAGTGAGTGGTGCTTAGCACTTTACCAAACTTGATCTATGTTCTGGATACCACCAAATATGTATGAAGGAAGAAAACATTCCCAAAACTGCATTTATAACTCATGAGGGTCACTATGAGTTCTTGGTCATGCTCTTTGGTCTGTGTAATGCTTCATCCACTTTTCAAAGTATCATGAATCATGTCTTGCATCCCTTCCTCCATCATTTTTTCTTAGATTTATTTGATGATATTCTCATCTATAATAAAACTTGGAAAGCCCGTATTTCCCATTTGTATCAAGTTCTTCATCTACTATCTCAGCGCCAACTTTTTCTCAAACAATTTAAATGTGTTTTTGGAGCCTCTGAAGCTAAGTACCTGGGTCATATTGTTGACAAGGATGGTGTATAGGTGGATCCTAAAAAAATTAAAACTATGAAGGATTGGCCTTGTCCTAAAACTTTTAAAATTTTGTGTGGTTTATTGGATTTAATGGGCTATTATCGCAAGTTTGTTCGGAATTATGGAAAAATTGTCACTCCTCTCACTGCTCTTATTAAAAAGAATGCATTTAGTTGGATGCCCGAATTTGATCACTCCTTCCAGGCCTTGAAATATGTTATGTGCATGACTCTTGTCTTCATACTACTCGACTTCACCAATATTTTTGTCATGGAATGCAATGCGTCAGGGAAAGGAATTGCACCCATCCTCATGCAAGTTGGTCAACCTTTGACTGTCACTAGCAAACAAATTTCGGAGCAACATTTGTCCAATCAATCTATGAAAATGAAATGTTGTCTATTCTACATGCAGTGGATCTATGATGTCCTTATCTATTAGGACAATGCTTCCAAATTAAAATTGATCATAGCATCCTCAAGTATTTTATGGAACAAAGAATCTCCTCCCTAGAGAAGCAAAAATGGGTGACCAAGTTGTTTGGGTATGATTATGAGATCATGTACAAGAAGGGAAATAACATGTGTTTGTTGATTCTCTTTCAAGGAAATATGAAGACCAAGGGACCCTCTTTTCCCTCTCTTTCATTGTAGTCAATTGGCTTCAAGTAATTCGTCAGTCATGGTTGCAAAATCTCAAACTTTATATCTTGATCCAACACTTGCAACAGGATCCTCAAGCTTCTCCATGGTACTATTGGAATAATGATGAGCTTCGTTATAAAGGTCATGCGTATTTAAGAAAGCAGTCAAACCTTAAATCCATAGTCCTCTTTGAGATTCACTCTTCTCCCACAACTGGGAATTTAGGTTTTACCAAAACCTATGAACGGGTCAAACATTTTTTTTGTTGGAATATTCACAAATACTGAGAGGGGGTGTGAATCAGTATTGAGCACCTTTTATCAATTTCAATCACAACATTAACTTCTCAATAATTCCATTCACTTATGATTTCATTTAACATATCATAAACATATAACCATAAACAATGCATCACATAATAACCACAAATACACAATGCACCGGAATTTTACGTGGAAAACCAAATGGGAGAAAACCACAGAATGTTTTCTTGTATATCAAAATATTACTTTCATAAGAAGCACCAACTTCCAAATTATCTAGCACCAACTGGAAGGAGGATTCAACCTGAAGGAAGCTACAACTCCCTAGATTCTCCAACTCCAACTAGAAGGAGGCTCCAACCCCCTGATTTACAAGCTCCAACTTGAAGGAGGTACCATGTCCCAGAATTCTCCAGCTTCAATTGGACAGAGGCTACAACCCTCTTATTTACAGACTTCAATGTGAAGGAAGCTCCAACTCCCTATATTCTTTAGCTTCAATCGGAAGGAGGATACAACCCCCTTTCCTTGACCCTTCCTTCCACCCTGAAATATGAGTGTAGAATCATGCTCTCATCGACACTTCATGAAAATCGACTTGTTACTGATAATCAATCTATCACTGATAATAAAATTGTCACTATCATCATCATCCAACATGTCATTGTCCTTGTCACCGATACTAATACCTCATCATTAACATCATCATCAAAACATGTCACTTTTATTGCCATTGATATTGATACCATCCATGTAACATGCATATGCCATATCCATAAACCATGTGCCAAGATATGCCTCAAACAAGTCTCATAATATCCATGAATCATGCACCAAATATATGTCTTAATCATATGCCATATCATCCATGATATGACTCAACCATGTACCAAAATATGCACCTCAACCATATA
The DNA here is from genome assembly GCA_010110895.2 of Picea sitchensis. Lineage (NCBI taxonomy): Eukaryota > Viridiplantae > Streptophyta > Pinopsida > Pinales > Pinaceae > Picea > Picea sitchensis. The sequence goes on from SNQJ01S0081916.1 coordinate 47,340, forward strand.
TCATATCTTTCATGATATGTCTCAACCATGCCATAAAAAATGTACCAAAAGATCTACCTCAACCATATACCGTATCATTCATTATATGTCTCAGCCCTATCATAAACCATGTATCATAAGATGTGCCAAAAGCAAGCACCATAACATCAATGATGTACCTCAAACAATATATCAATACATGCCTTACGCATGTGTCAAATCACCAAGATACAAACCTAAAAAACACATAGAGAACCATACCTTTCAACATGTGAGCAACCTAGTGTATGTGATCACAGACTACAGAACTTCTTCAATAAAAGGATAGATTATTTATTTGACTTTACTTCAGTCTCACGAAACTAGTTTTTTGGATTATTCTCAAAATCTAACTTTAAATAAGCATAACTATGTACCTATAATAAATAAATATATGAAACTTGTATCAAATCTTCTTCAATATCTTCTTTGAAATTTCTCCAAGTTTCACTCCTTGAATCATCCCTGAAAAGGAGTTATAGTGAAATTGGCAAACCTTGCTTAATTATGGTATATTCTAGAGAGAGAAATTGTAGAGCCTGACACGAGTTGAATATTTGAAATTTGGTTCTGAAACTCTCACACAACATACTACAGACTGCACTCTTTCCAATGCAATTGGTCTCGCAGAATTTGGATCATCTATGAAGAAGTTATGAGTGTTTTTCTCAGAACATCTTAGAACACATAAACACAAGACTTCATCCTCCCTTGGAATTTTTCCTTTTTTCACTTCATATTCCCTCTGAAATTTGCCTCATAACTCTTTGGTTACCTCATATAAAAATCAATTGAGTTGATGTCACAAATGAACTCCTAGGTGTCTTATTTATAGTAGATCTAGCACCCTATTGATATTTCTTTGGGAATCAATGGCTAGGTTTGGTTTTTTTGGGGGGGGGTTTATAAAGTTTGCTAGCAAAGAAGGGGAGGGACTCTTAGGGCCATGGATTCGAAATTATGAAAGTGAAGGAAAACAATGACTAGCCAGTAGAACTCTCGAGAGGATAAAGGATAAATGAAGCAATGATTCTGAGTTGTTAATTGAGTTTAAGCAGGGTGTAGGAAGAAAGACAAAACAAATAACTGCATTAGAGCATTACTGAAATGAACTCTGAATTAGTTAAGAGGAAATGCACACAGTTTAAATTGCTTAAGCTGAGAGCATCACAAGATGAATTATGTGCTTTTAACTATCCAATTTAAATAGAAGATAGTGCAAATGGAAAAATAAAAAACATAGTAAATACATACGATGAGAGAATACAAAACTCATATCACAACCATTAGAATCTTTTCATAGAGACTTCAAAATCTTTTACATATGTATTCAATTCAGCTCCAGAAAATTACAATGTAGTTCAAAACAACTAAGAAG
>SNQJ01S0081916.1:57485-95653 GCA_010110895.2 Picea sitchensis
CTAGGTCTAATAATGACATCCTCTAACATTTTCTCAACCATACACTCAATTTCACTCTTCTAGGCATAAGGGTATTTGTATGGCCTGATGTTACGAGGAAAAATCCCAGGAATTAGGTGAATGGCATGATCATGATTTCGAGTGGGTGGAAGACCTTTGGGAATATCTTCAAATACTTTGGAATGCTTATCAATGACCCCTTGGAGATCTAGGGGAATAGATGGCTTAGATGTTTGAACATCTAATGAGAATAGTTGTGCAATTACACCTTGATACCCCTTTTTCAATAATTTTGTCATGCCATTAGAGCTTATCACCTTACTGGGTTTCCCTGTGATACCTCTTAACTCAATTTTTTTTCCTTCCAATGAAAATTTCATGAAAAGTTCTTGAAAATTAAAGGTCATTCTTCCTAATGATTGTAACCATTAGATTCCTAGTATGACATCAACACCACCCATGGGTATAGAAATCATTGGACTATTCATTACATATTCCCCCATAGTAAGATTGATCTTATTGCATTTTCCTGAGCAATTGATAGTTGCTCCATCTTCAATCATTACTTGAAACTTTGGCGCTAGATATACAAAGCAATTGAGAGCTTTGGCTACTTTATAGTGAATGAAATTATGAGTACTACCATAATCAATTAGGACTATTACCTTTTTTTTATATATATATCCTTCGATCTTGAGGGTTTGATGAGTGTTAATTCCAGCCAATGCATTACACGATATCGTGGGAGTCAACTCTTCAGAAGAAATCGCTTCTACATTTTCATCTTGAGATGGTTCTTGTTCTTGTTCTTGTTCCTATTATTCTTCCTCTTCACAATCTATGTAGAATAATTTCTTCTCACCACACTTATATCCCTTACTATACTTGCTATCACAATTAAAGCATAAACCTTTTGCTTTTCTTTCCTCCAATTGTTGAGGTGTCAACCTTGTAGGTTGAGGTGTTTTAGAAGAAGGAAAATTATTCTCTCGATAGATGTTAGGAGTGGTCCTTATAGTAGCCATAGCCATATTTTTACTTTCAACATTTCTTGCCACCCTAAATGCATTCTCCAATGATTTAGGTTCCCAAAGGCGAACCTCATGTTGAATGTTATCCCTTAAAGTTCTTATGAATACATCAATCAAGTGATCATCTGGAATATATGTTACCTTTATATTCAATCTTTGGAAGTTCTCAATGTGCTCTGTAATTGAACCCTTTTGCTTGAAATTTATCAATTGGCTAAAGAAAGTATTTATCTTTGTATCCTCATAGTGTGTTATCATTTCTTCCATGAAAATTGTCCAAGTGACGAGTGATTTGCGAGAACAAAGCCATTGATACCACGCAAATTGATTGGGTTCTAAATATAAGGAAGCAATTCGTACCTTTTTTGTATGTGGCACATAATGTAGATCAAAGAATTGCTCCATCTGAAGTATCCATGTGATTGGGTCCTTTCCATCAAACTTCCTCATATCGATCTTAAGAATGTGGTTGGTCTTCAACCCAAAGTTGGAGTTTCTCCATTCTTGATTCATCTTCCTTGTGTCCTCATCATGAATTCCATAGGATACATTTTCACTTTCAGGTGTCCTCTCTATTGGGAAATTTTTCAATCCTTCCATGATATCCCTTTTTAAACCATCCATCATCCCTTGTAGTTCATCTTTTGTCACTGTCTTCTTTTGTAAATCACTTATGTCCCTACGCATTTCTTCACCTTCATCAAGAGTCCAAGTAGGATTGTTTGGAGGCTTATTTGGTGTAGAAGTTCCCTTTTTTGGTGGCATGTTGGCAAAGTATCACTTTTAAACCTTGATTTTGAGGAGGTTCTGCTAGACAATATTTCTTCAATTGTATCTCCAAAATTTCGGCCTTCTGGGTATGAAATTTATTTTTTTGTAGTTCTCTGATATTTCTTCTTTGCAATGCCACAGGTCTGATCAAAATTGGATGTGCCAAGTGGAATTTATGGTAACTTCCCCACAACTTGCTTATTGTTTTCCTTTCCAGGAGATCTCACTTGTATAGCATGCTCCGCACAAAATAATTGATATAAAATTCTGAAAATTGTACCAGAAATACTACAGACTGTCCACTATCCAATGCAACTAGTCTCACTCAATTTGGATACTCTAGGAATAATTTATGATTGTTTTACCTGGAACACCTGCTTGAGACTAGTCAATAGGACTAGTCATATACCCTATCTTCCACATGGTGTATCTACAAATGTAAGATGACCCAGAAGCTAAATTTTTTATCACCGATACTTTAATAATTTCTATGAATATCCTGCAGATTTCAAAGTCTAAAACGTTACAGAAAAAAAAAATTATAGCAAAAATTCTGCGATGACTCAATTCAGGATGATTCCAGAACCCTATCTTACACAGGTTGTATATCCGAAAGTATAAGGCCTCTGGAATTGAAATTTGAACCCAACATACCTTGATCCGTCTACTAAATATCCTCCAAGGGGTTCCTTCTTAAACGTCGTAGAAAAAAATTATAGCGAAAATTCTAAGGTGTCTCAGATGTAGCAACAAAACCTCAAGACTTTGAGCTCTGATACCATATGTTAATAACCAAATATCAATATAGCATAGAAAAACCTCAAAATAAGTACTCAACGCCTTGAAAAAGAGAGAAATTCAAATAATAAGCCTCTTTAAGGGGGCAACCTCCTTATACACCACATAAATTTCCAAATATCAGATGATTCCAAATGAAAATGTCTCCTTGGTATATATAGGAGACTAGGAGGTACAATTACAACTAATGGACCCAAGATGACATAAATAAAGTAACATTACTAATGTAATATGCCCCAATTAAGGGGTAATGTGCCACTACTTAGGGCTTAAAAAATTCAAATAAAGGTTAAAACTTCAAAGGCAAGGCAAACTTCCATACCATGACAAGGCAGGTGGCATAATCAGAAGAAGACACGTGGTTGAGGATCTCCACATGGACAGCATCATCACATACCACATGGCGTCCGACAGTGATAGTTGGCCCTATAGGAAGGCACCATGTGGACAAGAATATCCATGTCATCCAGGAATCTTCAGAGAATCTTTGCACATAACTTGAGGTATATGAGGTGTTTGTAAAGGATGATTCAAAGATCGAGAATCAAGTCCCCGACTCACTTAGTTTTTGAAGTCGTCGACCCCATCAGTTGATTTGTGCACTAACTTAGTGTTTGCCTAGCCCAATTCACAGTTCAAACAAAGGGTTTTTTTCCTTCAAAGGAAAGGAAAATTTTCATACCACGACGGGATGGGTGACATCATCAAGAGAAGAAATGTGGATCAATAACTCCATGTAGACAGTGTCATCACCTGCTATGTGGAGTCCGAGAGTGTCAGGTAGCCTTATGGGAAGGTGCCACATGAACAAAATCTCCACGTCAGCAAGGGGATCTTCTAAGAATATTTGCATGTAGTTCAAGGAGTTTGAGGGGTTCACAAAGGTCAATTCAAAGATCGGGCTCAATGCCCCTATTGATCCCTTGGGTCACCTACTTAGTATTCAAGGCCATCAATTGAATGATTGGGCTCGATGACCCCATCGAGCCCTTTTTGCACTAACTTAGTGTCTGTGTGGCCCAATTCACAGTCAGAACAAAGGGTTTTTTCCTCCAAAGGAAAAGTGAACTTCCATACCACAACAGGACAAGTTGCACAAACATGAGAGAGGCATGGACTAGGAACTCCATGTGGACAACATCATCACCTACCATGTGGATTCCGAGAGTGACAAGTGGCCCTATGGAAAGGCACCATGCGCACTGAATCTTGACATCATCAAGGGGATCTTTAGAGAATATTTGCATGCAACTCGAGGAGTTCAAGGTGTTCACAAAGGTATATTCAAAGATCAAACTCAATGCTCCCATCAAACTCCAAGCTCATTTGTTAAGAGTTCGAACTGGTTGATTCCCAATTCAAGCCAGATGGAGACATCGGGCCCCTTATACATTGTTTTAACCATTAATTTCCATATCGAGCTCAATGCCTCCATCGAGCCACTTATACACTATTTGAACTATTTCCCTAGACTAATTTCAGAGTTTGAACGCATTCACGGGCTTTCAGTTACATGGGCAGACAACTATCCATACTCCAGGGGAACAAGTGGCCCAAGGAGAAGAGCACACCTAAACAAGGACCTCCAAGTGTGCAACTTAATCGTTCACCAAGAGGATTTTACACACACGCTTCTAATTTCACGGGGTTAAGAGAGAGTGGAGGGCCCCTAAGCTTAAGTTAGCTAAGAGTTCGGTTAAACAACCCCCTAAATCAAAGGCCCAAGTGAAATTAGCAAGCTAAAAGCACCTTCAAAACTTAATATTGGGAGCGTTTTTTCAAGCAGCATGTAAATACCCAAATTTAATGCTTTTACAGAGGTTATTCACTTTGAGATGTTAATTTCTACAGTTGAAGAGGGTGAACATAGAGACCGAAGCCATCAAAAATCAAAGATTTCCCTGAAGTATCACAGTTTTGCAACATCAGATGGCTTTCTCTTTCTTTTGCTTCTCATCTTCTCCATTCTTATTCTGATTGTAAGCATTATCTAAGTAACATAATCTGTAGAGGAGAGCAGAAATCCCAAGACAATGTTCTCTATAATCCCAATCCCTGGTGTATTTTCTTATTAATATAATGGTTGTTTTAGATTTGAGACTTTCATAGTCCCAAACCATGAAAGTTTTGTTTGCTTAGCAAACTATTGGATTTGTTGTGAGATCGGGACTCGGGTTGTAGCCACTAGTTTATAATTAATTCAAGCAAGTTATGATGTGTTTATCTCCTTCATTTTCTGTCTTAAATAATGTTGAATGAGCTAATGGATATATGTTGTGTCTTGCCCATTAGTTTTCTTTTTAATAAATATGTGCTAGGAAAGTAGTTTTTCCTCCTCTCGTGCCCATATGCATTTTCTTTGAGTCATTTTCCTAGTTTAACTAGAAGTCGATGCCCAAGGTTGAAAATATCATTCCTATGGTTGAAATCCTATCAAAACGCTCGACTAGTTGTCCTCCCTTTGAATTTCCTCCAAACTTAAAACCAAACACCTTAATTTTGTTTGAATACCATAGCAGAGATTGACTCCATGCACCCACTTTCTTTGTGATAAATCCAATATGAGATTAATCTATTAAATAGGTTGGCCTTGAGTAATAGACATGGACTCTTGCCTCAAGAAAAACTGAGGGTATCCCCCCTCTGGCTCGAAGGCCTAGAGCGACATAGAAAGGTGCATTATGCACACTATGCCCTGGCATTTGGCCCCTTTGTGAGAGACAAGGGACAACCTGGAGAACAACAAAGAGTAAGAAATATCTTGGGGAAAATATTAAAAAGAGAAAAGAAGAAGTTGCAAAGGACCAACTTGAATCAAAGAAACCAAAGGCAAGATAAGAATCCAAATCACGGAGACCACCATCTGTGGCCAAGGTTCCTTTTCCCTCCACTCGAGTCCCTTCCTAGATCACCCCCACTCTTTCTAACTCCTCAACAAAGATTGTGCCAAGATTTAGTTCACCTTCTCCATCCATGCATTATCTTTCTATATCTTTTCCCTCTACAAATGCTAGTACACAAGGCATATACCACTCAATTTTTAGTATGAGCCCTCATCTCGTCCACCTCATTAGGTTTCCACTATAAACCCTTTCCTTAGCATAGCCCACTTCCACCTCCCCCTTCACTACTTGTTATTAATCCTCTAGTCCCCATGCCCCAATTTCATACTCCATTTAATACTCCATGCCTAATACAACTATGGCAAGCCTCAAATTACTTGAATGAATTTTCACAAAAGAGGATAAGTAGCAGGAAATACAAAAAGAAAAATCATACTCCCCCTCCTTCCAATTGCTTATCCCAACAAAGGCTCCTTACAACGCATGATGTTGAGGGTGGAAAGCTCCTCGTAGATTTCTTGGAGCCTAAGGTCATCAAGGTGAAGTGGGATGGCTCCTCAAGATTATAATACCATTATTGTAAGTGTAGATATGTCCAAGGCCCCACCCAAAGACCAAATTAGATTTCACAAGGAATTCTCCAAAGGAATTTATCAAGGTTTTGAAAAGATAACAACAAATCTAATGAAGATGTGTAAGCTTATTGACAAGTTGAAGCAGAATGTCGACAACTAGAAAACCTATGAATAGAACGAAAGATAACCAAATCAAAGAACTAAAACTAAATTGGCTACTAAAGATGTTGTTTCTAGTGAATTGACTAGATCACTAGAGGCCATTGTTGTCAAAGACTCGCTGAAGGCGGAAAATGAGGAGTTGGCATCAAAACAAAGGGTCTTGAACAAGTGAGTACAAGAGCTATAAGGACAATTGGATCAGCTCACCTTGACAAAGGACCGGGCCTAGGATCATTTGTTGAACTTAACAACCTGCTACCCCCAAGGGAAATCATCAATCGAGAAGAAGTAGTGGGCAGGCTAATACAACCAAAAACAATTGGGTCGTTACAATATATAAGACAACACATGGGACCCAAATGTGTGGGCAACACCAAAGAAGAGATTACAAACACAAAAGAGAAGGACAAAGAAATATTTGGGAGATCAAAGCAAGAGCACGTGAGAGAACTTAGAGTTCCCATCCTATGAAGTATAAACAGAGGAACGATTACTATGTTTATGATCTATGTCCTCCTAGTACTAGTGTCATCTCTTTTCTTCTCATATATGCCCAAGGGATCTTAAACCATTGAATTAATGAAAGATTGTGGTTGCCCCCCTAGAATCATGTTTATATGAGATCATGAAAGTTATTGAAGATTTTGGTATTCAGGATTTTGGACCCATTTTCACCCTGGTGAAATAAAATCTAAGAGATCTCCATGATATTTTGATGCAGGCAATGGTTTCTTTGTCTCTATGTTGTACATCTGAATTATTGGATTCATTGTTTAATGGCCAATATGCTTTATATTTTGTCCATGGGTGAATGAGAACTAGTACTCGTTATGCTCTCTCTACAATTTGTAAATATATTGAGTCTTCTTTCATTCCTCTACACTTACATACACTTAATATATTTTATCATAAACAAAGGATAAAGGTACGCAATGGAAAGGCTCTCACTGTGATTATATACTCAAAACTCTACTCATTTTGTTTATATACCCCTAAAAATATTCTCCCAATAATATTATAGTGATATCAAGCTTCAATTTTATATTTTATGACATAAAGGGATGACCCCATTTGGTCTAAGATTTTATACCAATGCCTAGAATGGAGAGGTTTCTACCTCTTTCCCTTCTCTGACACATCAGATCAACCTAAGCATGAGGACCCCTCTCCCCACCACTCTCCCACTTGTATTCTCTACTCTCGTGAGGCACAACCCATCAATGTTGACCCACCCCCTTCTCCACCAAGGGGCATTGTCATGCTTGTGCCTCCACCCACTCTTGAATAAGTAACTACTCATGGTGATGAAGTGCCTCTCAATATTTCATCTCAACGTTACCCCAACAAATAGTTGATTGATGAAGACACTCCCAACGCTTGAATCTAGCATAGTCATCCCATGCTGACCTAAACAAGTGAAGTACTTAACCACACTTCACCCCAACAACGCAAGTACATTATCAAGCAGGCCTCGTGACTATAGTTTCAACAATACCAAAGCACCAACATAACCCCACAGTACCAATAGTTGGAATTCTTGACAAATCGAGAGTCTCGTCCTACTCAATGCACCAAAGACAAGGTTGCTCCTCTCACGTCGCACTCTTAAGCATTGATCTAGATCCACTTGATTTCTATTGTGAGGATTTTGTTTTGTTCAAGAACAAGATGGTGCAAAGATAGCAGAAGATGTAGTTTGATAATCCCTTTGAAGCCTTGTGTACCTTCAAATGTACAATGGTAGAATTCCAAATAGTCAGAATGTCAATATTGTTAAGAAATGTGATCAATTAAAAGAAGAAAATGCAGCCTTACGGAAGAAAATCACAAAACAACGTTCTCTCTCGGCCAACGCAAAAGCCGCATTAGAACAGAAGGCTAGAACAGAAGGCCACTATTCTGACAAAGACTTGGGCAACACTCACAAACACCCAACAAGATATAAAGGAAGACAACAAATTGGTTAGGAATGCCCAAGATTTTGAACACAATTTCGAAGGAAAGAAAAATGGTTTAGTTAAGATAACATAAGATTGCACAAAAGCAGAGACCTAGGCATAATGTCTAAACGCGCATCTTAGAGACCTAGAAACTCAAATGAAAGGTCTTGAGGTAGAGAAACAAGCCCTCTCAACCAGGGTTCAAGACACTAGAGTCACACTTCAAGTAGCTATGCCAAGTAAACCCCAAAGTCATAGAAACTAAAGTTGATGTGTAGTTGTTCTACAAGAGCCACATCCCCCATCAATTTTTTTCTCGTCGACCCTTTGTAACCGTGGTCGATCGACCCATAGAAATCAGGGTTTCAAATTATTTTCTTCCCATTTTAATTTTTCCTTTCATAAACTTTCCCTGAGATTTTAAATTTAGAAATATCAAAATCCTTTTTTTAATATATTATTTAATAAAAACAAATGACTTATCTCCATTTTTCAATTTTGTTGTGGGTTTTTGTGCCTAGTGTACCCTCCATTGCTTCATTATCCTCTATTGTTCATGTAACTATTTGCCTCACACTCTACTAATGCTTCTCATGCACCAAATTCCTCTCGTGTTATGTGCCAACAATGAGCCTTATCCAGTGAACATGCCTCCTATATGTCAATTATCTACCTTGACTCTAAATTGTCAGATGCCCACTCCTTTACCATGGCTATAACCTTTCAAATGCCAACCTTTAGCTCTTATATCATGTTAAAGTTACACACACATGCAAAATACTTGCAAAGAAAGAAATGGAATTTATATTAATGTCCACTAAAGACCAAACTAGGCCAAAGGCACTAGAGTGTACATCCTTCAAAAGGCACCCATATAAGAAAAGAGGGAAGAGAGATGGAATTTATATTAATGTCCACTAAAGACCAAACTAGGCCAAAGGCACTAGAGTGTACATCCTTCAAAAGGCACCTATATAGAAAAAGAGGGAAGAGAGAGAGTAGAGAGAGAGAGAGAGAGAGAGAGAAAGAGTCTGGACACTATTAATGTTCAATAGCTTACCACAAAGTAGGTCAATGGGACTAAAAAGATTACATTCAATGGTATAAGTTGTTGGGAGTGCAAAAACAACTCCTATAACAATATTGAAAACAAGAAAAGATAAAGTGTCCAACTAAAAGCTAAATGTATAACTAAGAGAAGATATAAATAAAATGCAAGTGCAAGGAAGATGCTAAAAACTTATGAGTCTCAATGTTGAACAAAATGGAGAATATCAAGGCCTGCTAGGGCTGGGACTAGTTGTCAAGAACTAGAGCTAGGAGCTTGCCCACATTTCATCTTATGACATGCCCTCCACCCTCAAATCAACAAGGGATACACCTCCCTTGCCCTTCTTGAGAGATAGTGTTTCCAAAACCATATCCAGGATATCTCGTCCAAGATGCAGTTCTTGGACACAATTATTAGGCCACAATACTTTATGGTTCTAAGGCCTAGGAACCAAGTTTGCTCGAACTGATTAGGCTAAGACAGAGAAAGTCCAGCCCCTACTCGCAGGTGCAACATCCAATGCAAGTAGATTGTCCCCTAGCCCATTGTTTAGGGGGAGTTTGGGTACCAACCTTGTCGCCTTGAGGCCATCTTTTGACAAGTCTCGTTCCTTCGAAGAGTCTAGATTTTTGGGGACTCAACCTCTAAGAGGGATCAACATCCCTATTTTGCACTTAGTTCTTCAAAGGCCATTGCCTCAACCAACCCCCCAAGGCACACCCAATGTTGGCTCTAAAAGGTCTCTTGGTTACTTCAGTCTACAACAATCTCTCCATAGCATCTTCCCCCTTTTAAGTACTCCCTAGATGCACAGTTACCTCCTACCCTCCAAGCAAGACATGAACTAGGCAATAAGAGTAATGCCTCATGAGAGAGGCAAGCACCTGCACAATCACTTGTTGTATTAAGACGTAACACAGAACTACTTAGCCCTACCTATTGTATTAAGACATAATTTAGAAATAATTAGTCCCTTATATGTCCTAACTTTATTTGATAATATGACATGTGACTTAGTTGACAACTTTAATCACTTAATCATTTAATCTCCTCACAAATACAAGATATGACCATTATTTTATATTCTCTAGTAATTATTGTTGGACTACGATTGTTGTTAGACCAAAACCCATAGGCATTAGTCTCATCAACAATCGTTGGAAATAGGATTCACGAGAAGAGGTTAACCCATGTCGCGAAACTCGCGAGAAGCGCTGAACCCAATGTCCAACAATCTCCCCCACATTGCGTGCCAGGGAAGTTTCGAACTCGAGACCTGTCGCTCCGATACCATTTGTTGGACTACGATTGTCGTTAGACCAAAAACCGCAGGCATTAGTCTCTGCCACAATCGCCGAAATTAGGATCCACAAGAGGAGGTTAACCCATGTCACGAAACTCGTGGAAAACACTGAACCCAATGTCCAACAATTATAACCCATTTTACTCAATTAGTATGACCCACTCCCCATGAGACCATACATTTCTAGATAACACAGCTAAGAGCACAGATAAGCCACTTGTACCTTGTGTCATGAAATAACCAAGTAGCTCTTACTCATATAGCCTAGAGTAAAGTTCATAGAGTAATGGAATTATTATCTAGATTCTATTCCAATATGTACACTCATTCCTTTTGTTTAAAGGCCAAACAACCCACATTAATGATTTGATAGGGGTGTTGCGTCTACAACAATACTATTCTAGCTATTAGCATTTGATAATGAGTACAATGGATTAATACTTAATCATTCAACATGATGAGCTATCTTGTCTCTAGTTATAAAAAATTTAAGATTGGATTAGCAATAACTCTTAAAAAGAGGTCACGTCTTCTACTAGGAGGCTATATTCTATTTATAGGAAAAAAAACATAACATAGGTTTCTCTATCTCACTCAAAATCTGTTTTCACAAAAAATAAATCTACTGAGGTTTGAAGACTAGGCATTTATTGGCCGAAGGGCACTTCCTGTCAGCTCATGCATATGCTTAAATGATCTGTGATTTATACTCGGATTCAGCAGATTGACTAGAGGCATTCACCAAATAACTATAAAGAGTAGAATACCCATGGATGCATCGCATGCATGTTAATACAGAGGTGAACTATACAACACGTACAATTTGCATCCCAATTGATTTGGGAGCATCATTTTAAATCAATTAACCTGTCTTCGAGTATATCAATGGGTTGATGTAATGAGATACCATCATCCAAATGAGTTATCAAGGAAAAAATGGAAAGAGAATAATACTCATTATTTCAGTATGCAACTCACCAGTGAAGATTTTAATCCCAGTTGGCCATAATGCCATTCTAGACGAAGGTTCACGAAGTAAAAGCAGATTCGTGCTGCATTTCTAAAGCACAAATATTATGTTGCACAGCTAACAGGAAGCCTCAAGTCATTTAGAAATTTAGTGAACTGAAGACATTGCAAAGATAGAAACTGAAATAATCCTTACTGAGAAGAAGAAAATAATAAACAGCTTGTGCTTCTAGTTTATGGTACAAAAGTCACCAATAATTGCCACATGAACAAAAACCACTCTTAAAGTAATGGAACCTGTTTGCATCCCTTACAATGATTTCTCGCTGAACTAACTTGGAGATGAACTTTGTGGCAGTGTGGCAATCAACACACATACGAAGGTTCTTGATGATACGAATAAGTTTGGTGGGTGGTGTGCTAATAAGCCCGAATGCAATGGCTAATTTCTCGCTGTGGTGGCAAAGAATATGCTGTTTCTGCTCATCATCCACATCATGAAGCACGAAGTCTGTATTGGCCACATATCCGGCTTCCTTCATCTCCCCAGCTAATCTTTCAACCATTGCATATATCTCCTCTGTTTGAGGATGCGATTTATCCCCTACATGAAATGTGTGCACCTTTTTCTCGACCTCAATCCAACTACACCCTGGCTCCTTATTTATACCCCTCTCTTTCATTACTTTTCTCACTTTTGATGCATCATCCCACCTGCCTGCTGCAGCATAGATATTTGCCAGAACAACATATGCTCCAGCCCTTTTAGAATTTAATTTGAAAAGCTGTTCTGCTGCAAGTTTCCCCAATTCTATGTTGTCATGGACTCTGCAGGCACCAAGCAAGGCTCCCCACACATCAGCACCAGGCTCAACTGGCATTTTGTTGATAAAGTTGTGTGCCTCGTCCAACTGTCCAGCTCTCCCGAGAAGGTCAACCATGCAAGCATAGTGTTCTTGTGCTGGTATAAGAGAATATATTTGACTCATGGTGTTGAAGTAGTACCAGCCCTGGTCCACCCAGCCTGCATGGCTGCATGCAGATAGAACGCTAATGAAGGTAATGAGGTTTGGCATGGTGCCTGAGTGCTGCATTTGTTCAAACACTTGGATGGCGTCCATGGCATGACCGTGTTTTCCGTGTCCATCAATTATTGCAGTCCATGAGATGACATTTCTGTCGGGCATTCTGTCAAATGTTTGCTGTGCCGATGCGAGGCTGCCACATTTGGCATACATGTCAACGAGGGCGCTCCCCAACATGACAGAATCCGACTGAAAAGAACTTTTAATCAAATGAGTATGAATCTGCTTACCTTGTTCAAGAGCAGCAAGGTCAGAACATGCTCTTAGAATGCTGAGAAAAGTAGATGGACTTGGTCTAACATCTACCCTCTGCATTCGGGTATAGAGAATCAATGCCTCCTCACCAAGTCTGTGTTGAGCATACCCTTCAATCATGGCATTCCACGAGACCGCATCTCGTTCAGGCATTGCCTCAAAAACGTGAAGCGCATCTGCCAACTTCCCACATTTTGCATATCCTGCAATCATTGCGGTCCATGAAACCACGTTTCTTTGGGACATTTTGTCAAACACTTGGCGTGCATAATCCATATGCCCAGATTTTGCATAAGCATCAATAAGCGTAGACAACAAAACAACATCCCCCTCGAATCCATTTCTATATATTTGAAGGTGAACTTCTCTGTGCTTGTGTTTGGTCTTGACCTCTTTGTCTTCCAGAGAGCATGCCCTCAGAACACTGGCCAAGGTGAAGGGATCGAGTCGCTGTCCCTGTCTCTGCATTTGCATTTGCATTTGGAGAAAAATCGCCAGGGCTTCAGTAGGATCGCCCTGCTGAACATATCCACTGATTATTGCATTCCATGACACCACATTTCGTTCAGACATTTTGTCAAACATTTCGCGCGCATCTGCGATAAACCCGCATTTAACATACAAAATGAGGAATTTGGTTTGTAAATAAACATCCGCCTTGTATCCCGTTTTCATCATATGAAGTTGGATTCGTTTACCCTCTGCCAGGGCTTTTATATCAACGCACCACTGTAAAAGAGAGGCATATACGCTCATATCTATCTCAACAAAACCCATATTAACATGAATCATATCAACCGCTTTTTTCAGTCTTGCCAATGCCATTTGGGCTACAACGGAAACAGCTCATACTAATTGATGGTTTGCAGTAAGGATTGCGTGCCATGCGTATGCAAGAACCATTGCCGTACCTCTGTACCCAAAATTTCAAACCAAAGCAAAATGAAATGCCAGCGAAAAGAAAATCCGACAAAGACAATGGAAGAAGACGCCTTCCACATTTCAGATTTTCGGTTGTTATTCTTCTGGGCATTTTCCATATTTACCACTTCGTGAATGGTGCAATACCATCTCATGCGGTCAATTCGGATGAGGATCACATGATGCAAACATTTTATAAAAAGTAGAGAAAGAGTATCTGAGTAACAAAACACTTATCCTCGGCAGTGATGTTAAGAAATTTCAGTGAAGTGATATGACACCATCGCCATGTAACTTCCATTATTATGAACATCACATGGGGAAAATCTACAAAGAGAACTGAAGGTGTGAGATCCGTACTATACGCAACGTTAGTACTATTAGAAGATCTCATATTAACCTTAAGATGTGTTTTTCAAAATTAATTTCTATGTTGGTTCGTTGTCATAAGGTTGGAAGGGTAGATTACCCTCGGATAGAGGTCCACTTCGGTGGACTTTTGGATGCCTCGATCTTTGCTAAGTCACAAGTTATTGGTATATCTAGCTTGTGGGCTGTTGGATACATTCTTGGATTATATTGGCAGTCAATAGGCTTGATCTTCGGCCTAGCCCATATCAAACTTGCGAGTTATCGATTCCCATGGTTTAAAAAAAAAAACTACAAAGAGCACTGAAGGAGTGAGATCAATACTATAGGCAACGTTAGTACTAGCAAAAGATCGCATATTAACCTTAAGACATGCTTTTCAAAATTAACTTCCATGTTAACAAAAGTTGTGGGTTAAATGCATTCTCAATTGCTTTGCTTTGTGTTGCTTTGTTTTTGTTGTTCAAAATAACCTGGTGTTTTTTTTCCCTAAAATCCAACCAGGATCATTTTGGATTGATGGAGTTGCAAATATTAGATGTTAACATTACACAATTTGATTGCAATAGGGGTATTTAAGGGTGTTGAATCAATTTATGCATTAAAAACAACAATTTTATCGATCCAAATTTACAATTTTGGCAAAGATTGTCTGGACAGATTTCAATGATAGCAAATCAAAAAAGCTCAAACAGGTAGAATGTTTAGCCTTATTAACAAAACTTTTGGTGTCATTAATGCATTATAAAAAGTGGACAAATTTGGTCATTTTTTTAATCCAACAAGGTAAAGTTCAGTCGTGATCTACTCATTTTTTTCAAATTCGAGAAATATAAGTCATCTTAAAATGGGCCATAACCCATCAGGATAATGTTTCATTGTCAAAGCCCTTGGGGTGTAGAACAGTCGCTGATGGAATGTACTGTTAAAGAACTTTGTTATGTGGAGTCATTGGTTCAAAACCCTTGACTTACCTTGTGTGCAGCATGAGGGGCTGCGTTGACATGCTTGGAGGTTATAGTGGTAGCAGTCGGATAACACGACCCCATGTCATGCGAGTACGTGCCTGACTAGTTGTTGATTCCGCCAGTCAAAAAAAAAAGTGTTCCATTGTCAAAGTTCCCATCAATCAATTGAAACTTGACTTCCAACAAAATTCATTCCAAATTTGGGGAAAATTTTCCTCCAAAAACTAAGTGATTATATCCACTTCTTAACCTACTCCATTATAAATCACTTGTGTCTTGAAATGTTATGTATATTAGATTATGGAATAAGCTAATCTTGTAGCAAATGGGTCCTCTTTCCGATCACAAATCTAGAAAGAATCCAACAAAAATTAGAGGCATGAACAAAGTTATGCCATGATCCAATGCTTGTTTATGGTGGAAAAATGCCTTTATGGGTTATGCCCAATTTTGAATCAACCCAGATTATCAAGAAATTAATCAAAGTTTTGGATCAATGAGAACTCCAACTTTTTGTATTGCTAAATTTTGACAAGTGGAGGGAAGTTTACTACAAGATTAAACAGTCACTTAGATTATCCATAATACACCTACTCAATTAAAAGGAGAGTATTGATGTGGAATGAAGTATCAATGTAAAGATATATTACTATGGTAGTAAAACTTGCAATTATTATGACATTACATAGATAACAACCACAAGTCAAGCCCAAGGGGTTAGCTCAATTGGTTGTCATCAATGTTGTTGGGAATTTGGCTAGTTTTATGCTAGCAGGTGCTCATTTTRAATCCCCCTAGGTTAGGTGTACTAGTATATGTTGATAGTTTACTAGGGGCGACATCCACTAATGTGGGGACACATCCCTTGGGTTTCCCTACAAGGTTTTCCTTGGGAAAAAAATGACCACGAGCCAAATTAATCCCGAGGGTTAGATCAAACGATTGAACCGTCTGCTTGGGGCATGTTGTTAATAAGGAGGCCATAAGTCACAGATTCAAATTAGGTCAAGTCCCTATGGATTACCAACCAATATTGCGGTTGGTGGTCAACCCACCTTCCATTTGAAATTCTAGGGAAGTGGGGGTAATCTCGTGAGGTTTTCCTTGGAAAAMAATAGTCACAAGCCAAATTAAAAGGAGTGTATTAATATGGAACAAGATCCCAACATAAAGATACCCTAGTACTATAACTTAATATTATTATGTCATCACATAGATAACAACCACAAGCCAAGCTCTTGTCTCTATTGTATGTTATAACTAAAGCAAGGTCAATAATTTACTTGTTGAATGATCATTCTATACATTAGTTACAAAACTTATTACTTCTTAGAGGGAGGAATTAACATTGCTTCTTTCATGGATACATAATCAAGGCCCTTTATCTTTGAGGAATTAATTAATGCTTCTTTAATAGCCTTTCACATAAAGTGACAATGAAAAAATGGATACCAAAATTATTCACATAAAGGTTGAGCTTCCAAGCACTATTTTTGCTTGCAAAGAGATGGCAATGTGAGTTGATGAAGGGTCGAAGGTTTGCCCAAGGTTTGTTCAAAAAAAAATTCACAACAAATGGGTCCATCGAGTGTGTCAAATCACCCCAGGATTGTAGGTGATTCTCAAGGATTTTCCTTAGCTTGTTCTTTGCATGGTACCATAATTCTTATGGAATCCAAGTAGCAACATTGGATTTCCAAGAAGTTTGAAGGGTAATAAATTTAGCATAGGGGTAAGGATAGGGNCCCCAGGATTGTAGGTGATTCTCAAGGATTTTCCTTAGCTTGTTCTTTGCATGGTACCATAATTCTTATGGAATCCAAGTAGCAACATTGGATTTCCAAGAAGTTTGAAGGGTAATAAATTTAGCATAGGGGTAAGGATAGGGAACCACGCTATCGCAAATGTCACCAACAAAGAGGAAGGAAAGAGTGGAGTTGCCACTCAGTTTTAAGGAAAAACCACGAAACCTTGGGGGAGAGGAAGAGAGGAAGAAAAGAGAAGGGAGAAATACCTCTAGATTAATTAGGTTTTACTATTAATTTGTTATATAGGTTTGTAGTTTAATTAGGATTTACAACAAGTAATTAATAACAAATTAATAAAGGAAATGCAAGTTAACCTAGGGTTAATACCAATTTTCTTTGGTGAACTAATTAAACTAAGTGTTGGAAAAGAGAGAGAGAGAGGAGAAAATGAAACAAATCACCCGAATAAGAGATGGTGTAGGTTATAAAGCTTCTTGGGTTGAAAACCAAAGATGTCGAGGCTCTTAGAGTGTTCCACCCCCTAAACAATCCTCCACATGCAACTCACTCTTCCTATAAAACAAAATTGCACCAATTTTAAATATAAAGTAATAAAAACAGTAGATCTTCCACATAATGATATAACATGTATTAAATAGAGAATTAAGTGCCCTAAAAAGGGTTTGAAAATACTCCCCTTGCCCTGGCTATGTTGAATCCTCCCTTGATGTTATAAGGTTTAATTTCCCAAGGTATGAGAGGATTAAGTCTTTTGAGATGCCATAGGATGAGACAACAAGCCTAGAAGGTTGGAACCAAAATAATAGCAAGAGACCCCCTGTTGAGGTGTTGGAGAAGACAAGTACAAGTATCCCAAGAGCCTAGTGAGTGAATTAGGAAGTTAGATTGAGATTTGACACCAATATGAGTGTGTTCCTGTAAGATAGGGTTTAAGAGATAGAATATTCAAAGAGGAATCGAAGAGGCATTGAATGGTATAAATAGGTTAAGCAATGTCCTTAAGGAGTAAGTGAATGGAAAATTGATCATTAGAGAGAGAGACTTGTATGAAAAATTCAAACATCATTATTTGACTACATCTTGTGAGTTTTTTAGATCATAACATGGGTTTCCCCCCTAAAATAGGCTCTATGTTCCACAAGCCATGAGACACGGTTGTGATGCACCCAGGAAATTCATGGTTCACTCAATGCCTCAAGACCAAGAAAGGGTAAAGAATATTTGATTCATTTGATCATATAAGTACCAAACCAAAATGGATTTGGGTCACAGTGGACCTGTAATGAAGCATCCTAGGTAATTATGGACCTGAATAAGGGCTCACACCCCAAATTAGATCCATAGAGTAAGGAAATACCCAAATGAGTGTAGTAAATCATCCCAACTAACTATGGACCTAATCAGGGGCTTACACCCAAACTGTACCTATAGATTAAGGAAAGGCCCCAAACAAGTGCCCTAAAGGATCAAAATGAACAAAATCAATGACGAAAGGCTAAAGGACAAGAGAGGATAGGTGACAAAGGACCCTACCTAAGCACTAGACATCCCCAACAAGTCATACATCTATACTAAGGTAAGGGGGGATAAATTGAGGAGTGAAGTGTTTCTTGAGAGTTTCTCTAAGCTTTGCAAATTCTCAAAAGATTTTCTCTTCAAGTTATCACATGTAAGTTGTTAGTAGAAAAAAATACATAATTTCTCTGTCACCCCTAAGCCTATCCTACTCATCCACAAGCCTTCCTCAAAGTTAATCTTTCATTTATCTACTTTATACTTCATGTGTTTTATTCACCTTTTGGTTTGATTGCCCTTTCTTTGATTTAATTTTATTTGCTTCTTTCTTAAGATATGATTAAAGTGTTACAAAGATTCCAGTCACATCAAGGATGGGTTATTTCATTATGTAAGCTGCAAGATTTCTCTTAATTTGTGAGGCTAAACACTATGTCATTGTGAAAAGAGTTTCATTTTTGAAACACATTTTCACTAGAATTGCACTACAAAAACACAGGTATTTTGACAACACATGTCAAAAAGCATCATTGGGGCACATTGATGAATTGACAAACCCTCTAATCATTGCAAGATTTCAAATTAGCTCTTATCCATCAAAGGTAGTGATTTTGTTCATTATAACATGAAATCGAGAAGAGTACATGTTAATTCTTATCCTTTCACCAGGATATTATCGAATGTTATGGTCTCGACCATTACATTCCCTATTATCTCATAAATTCAAAACTGTCTTTATTTGAATATTGATACGAGTGATGATTTTAATATTTATGTGTGTGAGGAAAAACTGATTTTTGTAGGTATAACCAAACCCTAAATTGCAAAGGAAATTTTTTCGGTTAACACAAGAGCTAGGGTTTATTGTTTTTAATGGAATGGCACAGAGGTGGTCATCTCCTCTGATTGGAACCAAACGAGATTGATCTCTTGTAAGCCCTACCAGAAGTTAAAGAGAAATTTGTTAAGGCACATTGGTGTCAATTATGTTGTGCTTTCTAGGGACATCACACAGAGATTGCCATGACATTTGCAAAGAATTTTGACGGGTACAAAAATCATCTTGGGAACCTAATCATCCAGGTGTCTGAGCATTCCATTTCTATAACTTTCAATTTTCCTATTGATGGCGAAAGATGGTTCAAAAAGAAATAAATCTCAGGGGACTTCCACAATCAATTTCTCACAAAAGATCACCAAAACCCAGATTGGAGCAAGGGTATCCCTATTACATGGCTCAAGGAGGAATGGGATAATGCTTTACCTATGGTTCAAAAATACATAATGTGTGAAGGTAGGTTCTCAACCATTCATCTTTATCACATGTGATTCCTTTTTCATCTGAATGGAGACAACAAAATGAACTTACCTTATTTTTTACTGAAGAGTCTGGTTAAGATGTCAAACAAAGTACAAACACATCCAAATATTGCTCAATACAATATTTTTCACCAAGGACTTATCAAAGTTCTAGTGTTGCAAGAGGTAAACATAACTCATCTCTCTTGGGAATAGTTTCTATCTTCATCAGGGCTTGAGGAATAGGAGAAGAAAACTCATAAAACAACCCCTGAAAATTAGCCTAAGGATTAAAAGAAAGATATCATCTCATCAAAGAAACATTTAACTACAAAAATAAGAGATTCATCTATAACCAGAGAAACCAGATCATTCAGAAAGAAATCAACCTTGCAAGAAGAAAACACCTTGGGACAGGAATTGGCACCTGTCATTAGAAAATAGAGTGTCTCTGAAATTAAACAGATGTATACTAGAAAAAGAATCAAAAGAACTGCAGAAGAATCAAATTTACCTCATGACAAAGATATAATTGAGCTCGTGGAAGAAATCACAGTTATGGAAGTTGAGAAAAAAATAGAAACAAAGAAAATCAAGATTAAAAAGAAGAATTCTCAATAGAAAGATAAAGGAAAGAACCTCATGGGAACATCAAGGAGACTCCGGACTTGAACCACAAACAAGTTTAGGCTGAATGCAAAGGCCTTGTTTGACCCTTCGTTGAAAACAATGAAACTCATTGTTATTGAAGATGACATATCCAAGGGTACTCCAGGTGATACAGATAGTAAAGTAACAACCAAGAGGACACTTAAGGATCTACCCATGAATAAAACTACCAAAAGGCAAAGGATGACTCCTGTAGTTAAAGGTCCATAACAAAATGTCGAAGAAAGGCAGAGATGGAGCCTAAGCCCTTTGATGCTCGAGTTTCCAGAACCCAGTATTGAGAATATATCATCATTTTCACCTGTGCTTGCAGAAGAAGACATAATGCCTTGTACAGAGGTTGGCAAGCTTGAAAGAATTCCCATAAGGCATAAGTTTTCCATTGATCTAAACAAACCAAATGTTGAGGAAAATCCATGGGAAGACAGGGCAGAAACAAGGGAAGCTTCATTAAGGAAAAATATTGGTAAGAAAATAAAAATCATAAAATGTCTTAATAAATATAATAAGCAGCTTAGAAATCAAAACTCCAAGTTGCAGAAGAGAATGACTAGATGAAAAATGATAGCATAATGGTAGAAAAACATAACAAGATTTGTGACTTTGCTAGGAAATTAAGGAAGAGGAACAAGAAGTTGTATTGGACCACCAAAGTACTTAATACTAAATGGCTTCGGGAAAATACCAGACATCAAAATCGTATTCAAGCATGAAGAAATCCTCGGAGTTTTTGCAAAAGATTAAGGTTTTACCAATTTTGACTCATGCTGTAAAAAAACAGTGGTTTTTTGCAGCGCCTCTATTTTGAAGATGGTTAATGCAAAATAAGAACTTGAAGGTTCATTATGTGAACAGGTTGAAGACTACGAATTACAAATACCAAATCAGGTTGCAGATTGAGATATTACATTTTCCCACATATTTTTTTTCAGGATATTATTTTGGATCACATTTTGTGAGGATCATATAATACCTTTTTTTTAGTCAAAGATATGGTCCTGAAATGGAGGATCTCTGCCTAGGATCCTAGGGTTGTTATTTCTCAGATTCGATGTAAGTCAATCATAGAGTCTATTTTAAAGTTGATTATATAAATATGTAATCATACCTGAACCTATATTATGGAATCTAGGATCTACTCTGAACCTATATTATGGAATCTAGGATCTACTTTGTGAGGACTCTTTGTTTATAAAAGGGAATAAAAAAGAGAGAATAGGGGTTCAGTTTTTGGGATTGGAAAGGAAAGCATATATCTGGAATTACAAAGTGCTTATTGTATGAAACGCTTTATACTCAAGAAATTTAACATCTTGATGGTTAGATTGTCCTCTTATGTTTTCATCTTTGTCTATCTTATTTAAGTGCAATTGAAATATATGCAAAGAATTTGTTTCTCTTTGCTTCAGTGATCATTTCAGTGAGTTATTTACTGATGCATTACCTATTTCAAATATTTTCATTTAAATATTTATTTCGAGTTTCAAGATATCTCGTTTAACTTGAATTTTTGCTTCATATAAGTCAAGAGATTGTTAACTTATATCCGTTTCTCATTCTTATGTACTTTCAATTATATTTGTCTAGTCTATCGGTATGAATACTCTTGACTAAGTGCAATTTTGCTCATTATTTAATTGAAAGAGTGTCAAGATTTTGATACTTTCCATCCTAATCCTACTCCTTGATCCATAAACCCAATCTTGACCTACAAGTTTAAAACATTGAAATAATTGAGGTGCCCTAGCTCTTGTGCCATAACAGTCTGGTGCAGACTTTAGGGATAACATAAGCCTTAAGTTTCTCACATTTCTTACGTGAGGTAGGAGGTTGTATGTTTACTTGTCTAGAAAAAGAAGGTAAATATGTATGATTAACTTGGATAGGGGGAGAAGGGACATGTGTTAGGTTAGGAGGAAGTTATGGATATCCTCCATGGTTGACTTGGTTTATGTAGTAATATAATGGGAAGGTTCCTTATTGTATAATGTTGGGTAGGAATTTTTGTATGAGTACTTAGATGGCTACCCAAAGGCATATTCATAATGCTCATTTGATTAAGATGAGACAAGTTAGACATGTTTTGAGGATAGAGTTGGTTGACACAAAGATGCACCAAACTAGGGAAAACAACACTAGAGAAGGTAGAGGAGGGCTCCATGGTCTAAGGAAAAAGGGAGAAAAAGGGAGAGAAAAGGATAGGAAGGAAGCCCCATGCTTGAGAAAAGGAAATTTGATGGGAATTTCCTAGTGGAGTCCTTAAAATGAAGCTTAGGTGTAGGGATGAGGAACCACACTAGATCAAACACCACCAACAAAGACAAAGGAAATAGTGGAATTGTCAGTCAGTTTTAGGGGGGAAACAAGAAACCCTATGGGAGAGGAAGAAAAGAGAAGGGACAACTTCCTCTATTATGGATTTAATCTTAATTAGTTAGGATTAAAGGTAAATTAGGGTTTATAGAAATTAATTAACAAAAGAAATGCATGTTAACTTAGGTTAGTTCTTAATCTCCTTTCTGTTCTAACTAAACTAAGTGTTGGAAATAAAAGAAAGGAGAAATGGAAATAGCTCACCAAAATGAGCATTCTGGTAGGTGTTGAGGCTTATTAGGTTGATGATGAGAGTTATGATTATTTCTCTAAGAGAGTGTCCTCCTGTTAACGGGTAAATCGGTAGATGTGGAAATGAACTAATCCCCCTAGATCCACCTGGATCTAGAACAAAACAAGACAGAACAAGATGCTTTCCCTAGGTTGCAATCATTGAATTTAACTACCAAAGAAGGAATAGATAACATACCATATGAATCGCTTCCTTATGTCTTCGTTGATCCTTCCTTACTCTAATGTTCCTGTGAGATCAGATCTGCAATAACACAAATCAACCAACGTGAAAGCAACAATAGTGAAATTCAATGACAACCTAAACATTTGATCAAGGAGTCATGTAATAAAATATCAATCATTTTATGGGAAAGAGACGTGCCACAGTATTATATTAATGAAAGGTAGACGATACAATTGAATCGCCTTGATGTCGCAAATTCCCTTTTAGTGGCCCTTTGTTCTGACACACACATACACTTGCTCCGACATTTGCATGAATATTTCTCTCAAAAGCTTGATGGATGAATGGAGACCTCAAGCATCACTTGAAATAGGATTCTTCACACAGTCTTCAGCCTATTCTTTCATCAATTTTCTATGCTTCTTTATGCTTGTACCTCTAACCTTTTCCATGAGAAGCCTATCATTATATAGGAGAAGCTGAAGTGGTTAAATAGATGAGGATGATCCCATCAAATCAGAGAAGTCAGTAGGATCGTAACCATATGGATGCCACCTCATATTTCCAAAAGATTCCACTTCTAGAAGCTGCTAGAACTTCTTTCCTCTTTTAGCTTTAAAGCGCTGCCGTGACCTGCCCATATAGAAACCTGCGGAAATCCCGTGGGCTGGCTATAGTGCAGCCTGTGGAAATCATGGATTTTCGCACTGTGTAAAGGGAGCAGCCCACGACGGCCTTCTAAAAATACATTTTGCAAGGTCAAAAAGAGGTTCTTTTTCTCAGGAAAAAGATCATGTTGGGAACCTGAACACATGTTTATGTAATCATCATCAGGGTGACCAAAATAATGTGTAACATAATTCCCCCCAAAGTATGAGGCTGGAACTCAAGACATCCGAAATACTTTGTAAAATAAGTGTGTATGTGTCAAGAACTAGGGGTGCACCAATCAGGAACCTACAAACAATCAAGCATCTGTACAATATCACACCATGTCTGAAGCAGACATTCCCATGTTCAGACCATAAACGATTGAAATCATAAATGTAGGTCATGGCCACCAATTATACAACGTGGATCCATGTCAACATGATTCTGCATAGCCACTAGGAATACATTGTGGATCCATGCATCGAAAACTCAAGTATGAACATAGCCACGTGACATACAAGGTGGATCTATGTGTCAAAACAAATCACAAATACTCCATCGCAGCCTAGACCAAAAAATGATGAAGTCCAGGGTATTCAATCCATCGTTTGTTAGTACGATTCTAGTCACATGATTACAGATGTTGAAGTTGAATGTGAATAGAAACCATTTGATTACCAGTCATTAATGAAAATTGTTAACCAGTGCGAGAGAAATCACCATTGATGTCAATGACTCCCAAGGTACTCCAGTACAATCCAACAAGTGTGAATAAATGAGTTGAAGTCGAACACTTGACAAAATCTCTCGATTAGGATCAATGATGTGAATCCAATGTCGAAAGCGAAGAAACCTGCCATTGAGGCATGCAAGCTCTAAGGTACTAAATAATTTCTAAGTCTTTTTCCTGGATAATGAGATGAAGTCGACAGGAAAAGACTCGTCACAGGAGGGCCTTGATGTATCCCCCATCAATTACATGAAATAAGTAACAGATTTAGGGTAGAGAAAAATATATATGTGACTTGGGACTGACACAGGGAAGGCCGACATGGTAAGAATGGACAATTACAGATGGACAACTTGATAAAAGGTTTTAGTTGAACATCTCTTGAACATATGAATGACACAACAATGATCTTGGCAGTATTGACTCAAAGACAACCCAAGATATGAACTTGCAGAAGGTCAGATAGGAGACAAACAGATTACCCAACCCAGATTCAAATGACGAAGAGGGGTGTCATGTTCAAGAGCGATGCTTACTGCCATTAATACAAATACAGAGACACATTCTTTTCCCAAATTTCCCCCACCATTTATGGCGAGTACCTCTTTATTTTTATGCAAGCTTGAGGAGGATAACATATGCTTGTCAATTTAATCTCATCCTTCGGACGAGTCCCTTGGAGTATGTTTAACGAACCCTAAGAAGGAGTGGTTCAGTCCCATGCGGGCCTTTCGATGTTTGTTTAACGAGTCCAAAGATAGAAAACTTGGGGGTTTTTCATATTTTGAGAGTCTGAAAAACACTTAAAGAGAACTCTCCCAGTTCCTTTTTTGTAAAGTAGTTCGACAGGACCTAAAAAGTGATAAACTATCTCCCATCAAACATTTTCTTCATATACTTTTATGAGCGTGAAAATAACAAAGTCTCTCGACAATCTTTTCGTTTTTAGGGAGCATGAAAAGAGCTTAAAGAATTCTCCATAGGTTTCGTTGTTTTCGTGTTACCATAATGAGTACGAAAAGACAACAAAAGTATACTTGGTTATGTTCTCATTGATTTTCGATCCCGAGAACAAACAAAGACTATGCTCAAGGTTTTTTCTGAAAACCTTAAAAAGTAATTGTATATGCGACAAAAATAGAATAAATCACAAAAAACTGTCCATAATTTGTTGTCCAAGGTCCTAAGTTTTTTCTTGCAAGAAACAAAACATTTACAAGACCTTTAGGGTTTATGGGTTTTTGACTAAAATGTATTTATATAAAACAAAATATTATGAAAAATGATAAAAAAAGTAATAAATATAAGTAAAAAGTCTTTTTCACCATTTTATTTGCACTTTGTCAAAAACTTACCAAAAACCCTGGTTTTTTACCTCAACTTTGGCGACGGATTGCGGAGGCCAAACAGGATCATTCAACGAACAGATTGCATAAAAGAGGTAAGCATCTCATCTTCTATCTTTTCAATGGATTAATTTTTGTCTTTAATGGTAAAAAATCAATATTCTTTGATGATTTGGGACTGCTAGTCGTGCGTTGGGGCCGTCGCGAGTGGCCTATAATGGGCCCTGCAGAAATCAACGATTTCCACAGGTGCATTAAGGMACACTCATGGAAATTCCACATTGTACTTGAATCTTGATCACGRCGGCCAGAAAACTAAAGTGAAAAGTGAACGTTGACTCAACAAAAATCCCAAAAAATGTTGAAAATGTGTGCTAAAGATCTTCTATGTTTCCCATGCAAGTGTTTGTTTGCAAAGATGTTGAAATGGAGAGAGCATGAGCAYGAAGAAGATGATATTATGTCTTTAAATGATCCGGGGAMTGTGAATTCTCTCCGGCAATGTGGTCTATTAAAATTCTTCAAAGTTCAGGGCATGAGAGCCCAACGAAGATTACTAGAATACTTGGTTCATATGTGGGATTCATAACAACAAGTGTTCCACATGGGTGTTCATGTCCTCTCTTTGGATATTGAGGATATTTATTTCCTGGTGAGGTTGTCACGTCGTGGGGCACGCGTGACTCTGATAGGTGGTCGAGGTGGTGGCTTACCCATGAGTGAGTATATTCGTCGACATTGCGAACCTGATGCCGAAAGGCGTAAATGGAAGGTAGCAATCCGTGATGTGAGAGATTTGACTCTCAGGACCATCCTTTTCACCATCGCATAGATGGCAAGGAGTGCTTCGCCACACATGGCACTCCAAAGTTACTTTCAATATGTCATTGAATGTTCGGAGCCTCGAATATTCAATTGGTGTGACGGTCTATTACGCAGGATGAAAACACAACTCACAAAAAGCAGGAATGGGGACCTGAAACAGTTCGGTTATGGGTCCATTTTAGTATTTTTCTTCCTAGAAAGAGTTCCACACCTATGCTTGCAGGTGGAATGGGGAATACCAGCCCCGAGAGACCCACGAATGAATAGATGGTGTGACCTAATGACATGGCATGTGGCGGGATGGATTGTGAAGTATGATGATGCATTCTTCAACTGGTTGGGACCGCAAATCATGATGATTGATGATTATGCTTATGTCGGTCTAGACTTTCGGGGTGATCTAGACTTGGTTCTCCCTGAGGGATCTCAGTGGGGAGATCTAGGTAAGAAAGACATTTGTTTTTTACAATGTTTTTATGATTTTTTAAAATATTTAATGTTTTTGTGTTTCTGATCAAAAGATTAATCAAAAAATTTCGATCAGGCAGATGTAGGGCCACATCAACCCCCAGGCTCTTCTCCTATTCAGAGGCGACAAGAGGCACGCGTAGTAGCTGAATGGGATGCTGAGGATTATGATACGATAGAGTAGAACCTAGAAGGCTTGATAACAGACATCCCTGATATATCCATCGAGGATATCCCGAGGAACTATCAACGCCATACTGTAGGCGTATCTAGCTCACTTAGTCGGTTAATACGTAGGGTAGCGAGAGCAGTAGTATGCTATCGCGAGAAGCATCCATGATGCCATTTTGTAGGGGCCAAGGTCTCTATATTTTGATATTTTGATCTTTGGATGAAAACTCTTTTTGTAAACATTATATCATTATATATATATACATGAGGCTTTTATGGGTTTACTTTGATTTTTGTACAATATGTGAAATGTGATTGGAATTACAAATGTCTCAAATGTCTGTCTAATACATAATTAGCTAGAGCATCGGTTAATGTATTTAGACATCTAGGAATGTGTTGATATTCAATATAATCGAAATGACGTTCCAAGAGGCGGATTTGTAAATATACGTAATAGAGTAGGGCTTGAGATAGTATAGACATTATTTAAGCTGTAGTACTAGTTGTGAATCAAGTTGTATAATGAAGCGACGAATTCCAAGAAAATTAGCACTAGTCAATAATTCGATAACCATGCTATACTCTACGATATTATTGGTCGCTCGACTTAGAAAAACACCTTGTAGACAAATAAGTTAGTTTGAGGGTGCATAGATTTCCCAAGCAACATAAGCTAAATTCTGGGTACTACGGCTAGCACAATCGGTGAAACCCGATATAAGGTGTGAAAAACTAAAATATGGAATAGGAAAATCAATTACAGGGTAAGTAGCCAGTGGTAAAATTCAAAATATGAGAAAGAATACTAAAGTAACACACAAAGAGTAGCAATCTGATCAAAATACAAGTGCTTATCTGGAGATGGACTAAGCGTGATAGTACTTCTTCAAGTAAAGCCCATTTCTAGGTTCACTCGAAGGAATTCCATCGTGATCTACTAACTGTATGCTCCTTCTCCAACCTCTTTGCAACAATGTAAGGGCCTTGCCACATAGCCTCAAATTTTCAGGCTCCTAGCCGTCATGATCTTGTTCATGGGAGAACTAGATCACCTTTAGAGAACATCGTGGCTTGACATGCAGAAACACACTAAAGTAACACACAAGAGTATGATACAGTCAAAATACAAGTGCTTATGCAGAGATAGGCTAAGCGTAGTACTTCTTCAAGTAAAGCCCATTTCTAGGTTCACTCAAAGGAATGCCATCGTAATCTACTAACTCGTATGCTCCCTTCTCCAACACTCTTTTAACAATATAAGGGCCTTGCCACATAGCCTCAAATTTTCCGTCTCCTAGCAAATCATGATCTTGTTCATAGAGGAGAACTAGATCACCTTTAGAGAACATGCGTGGCTTGACATGTTTGTCATATTGGGATTTTACGCGTTTCTTCTGGGTTTCAATAACTAGGGTGGCATCGCGACGGGTTCCGTCCAATTGCATAAGATACAATAGACGTTCCTCCTCAGCAGAGGTGTTTGGGAGAAGTTTGACGGCTAGTTTTAATGATGGAATTTCACATTCAATCAATAGAACAACTTCTAAACCATACACTAATTGGAAGGGTGTAAACCTCATGGCTGACTTCACGGATGTTCGATAGGCCCACAATGCTGAGAACAACATCGTGTGCCAACTCGTTTTGTGAATTCTGATAATCCGTCAAAGCATGGTAATAAGTACTTTGTTTATTTCTTCGACTTGGCCATTGGCTTGTGGATAGTAGGGGGTTGAGTTTTCATGTCGAAGACCCAACTTTTCCATAAGCTCAGACATCATAAAGTTTCGAAAGTGGCTACCGTGATCGGTAACGATAGCCTGTGGGATTCCAAATCGTGTAATAATGTGATTGAAGATGAATAGGGTTGTATTTTTTCCAGTGTTGTCAAATGTAGGCATCGCCTCGGCCCACTTCATGAAATAATCTACTGTTACAATAATGTACCCATGCCCCCCGACCGAGTGAGGATTACATGTCATGAAATCAATGCCCCATTTAGCGAAGGGTCCAACGGAAACTACAGGATGTAAGGGAGTAGGGTGAGATCTTATTTTGTTAACGGGTAAATCGGTAGATGCGGACATGAACTAATCCCCCTAGATCCACCTGGATCTAGAACAAAACAAGATGGAACAAGATGCTTTCCCTAGGTTACAATCATTGAATTTAACTACCAAAGAAGGAATAGATAACATACCTTATGAATTGCTTCCTTATGTATTCGTTGATCCTGCCTTACTCCAATGTTCCTGTGAGATCAGATCCACAATAACACAAATCAACCAACGTGAAAGCAGCAATAGTGAAATTCAATGACAACCTAAACATGTGATCAAGGAATCATGTAATAAAATATCAATCATTTTATGGGAAAGAGACGTGCCACCATATTATATTAATGAAAGGTAGAAGATACAACCGAATCGCCTTGATGTCACAAGTTCCCTTTCAGTGGCCCTTTGTTTTGACACACACATACACTTGCTTTGACATTTGCATGAATATTTCTCTCAAAATCTTGATGGATGAATGGAGACCTCAAGCATCACTTGAAATAGGATTCTTCACACAGTCTTCAGCCTATTCTTTCATCAATTTTATATGCTTCTTTATGCTTGTACTTCTAACCTTTTGCATGAGAAGCCTATCATTATATAGGAGAAGCTGAAGTGGTTAAAGAAATGAGGATGATCCCATCAAATCAGATAAGTCAGTGGGATCGTAACCATACAGACGCCACCTCATATTTCTAGAAGATTCCACTTCTAGAAGCTGTTAGAACTTCTTTCCTCTTTTAGCTTTAAAGCACCGTTGCAACCTGCCTATATAGAAGCCTACGGAAATCATGCGGGATGGCTATAGTGCAGCTTGTGGAAATCATGGATTTCCACACTGTGTAAAGGGAGCAGCCTGCGACATCCTTAAAAAAATACATTTTGCAAGGTCATAAAGAGGTTCTTTTTCTCAGGCAAAAGATCATGTTGGGAACCTGAACACATGTTTATGTAATCATGATCAGGGTGACCAAAATAATGTGTAACACCTCCCCTAGGCCAAACAATCCTCTACACCCAACTCAACCCTCTTGTAAAAACAACTTGCATCGATCTCTAATACCAAGTAAAAAAATCACTATATATACAATATAAAATGATATAATAATATGTATTGAATGGAGACCCAAGTCCCCTTGAAAGGGTTTGATACCTCCCTTTCCCTTGTTGCACTAGAAATTTCCTCGCCCTAGTTGTGTTGGAACCTCCCATATGGTTGTAGGGTTAAATTGTCCAAGGTATGAGAGGTCTAAGACTTTTGAGATGCCCTAGGATGAGACAACAAACCTACAGATTGGAACCAAACTAATAAGAGGAGATCCATGTTTAGGTGTTAGAGAAGAGAAGCACGGGAAACCCAAAAGTCTAGTAAGTGAATGAGGAAGTTGAATCAAGATTTGATGCCAATCCGAGTGTGTACCTAGAATATAGGGTTTCAAATATAGAAGATCTGAAGAGAAATCAAATAAGCTTTACAAAGAGACATTGAATGGTTTAAATAGGAAAAGGAATAATCGCAATTCATAAGTGAATGATACACTACTTGTTAAAAAGGGACACCTATACAAAAAAGTCAAACTGTGTGGTTTGACTACATACCATGAGTTCATGAGGTCATACCATGAATTTTCCCTCTAAAATAGGGTCTTTGTTCCATGAGCTATGTTGGAGAGGCCTATAAAGGGTTGACCAAGGTAAATATTAAGTCAACCATGAAGCTCAGTTGACTAGATAGTCATGTCATTTGACTGAACAAGGTAGTTATGGAAATTGCAACTACCTTCCATGATCCGAAAAGATCTTTTAATGACTGTGGTTGAGTTATTATGCATGTAAATATAAACCAATTATGAAGATTTAAGAAGGAGGAAGGAGATATAAGAATATATCAACCATAAGACAATATACAGATTTGAATATAAGCATGAAGAACAACAACCCATAACAAGAGAAGTGATAATGGAGTTCTGCACAAAATTGTCTACGTCTCCGGGCCTTTGTCTCAGTGGGGGAGGCTTATTTATTAATTCTTCAATGCTTTCAAAGTACATAAAAAGTACATCAAATGGACTCCATTATGATCTCGCTGTGTTCTGCTCAACCTCAGAAATCCAATGCAACTGACGGCACTGAAAAAGGCTGAGTGTAGCCTCTGAAAATGGCCTCCAAAGTTCTTCTCCTCAACAACTCCCCTGCATAAAAATGGCTTTGGCTTTGCTTTGCTTCAGCATAACTCTGCTCTAACTGTCCTTCATGGCCTCAAATAGGCCTAGTTTATATAGGTTTTAGGATCAATAAGAGAGTCCTAACTTCTCCTGAAGATTTGGCCTCTTTTTGGGATCAAATCCCCCTCCAAATGGCCAAAATATCCTCAAAAAACCTATTCTGGGCCAAAACTTTATTAAAAATACCCACTCTGTAACAAAAATAAAAAAATGTGCAGAGTAGCCCCTTTGGGATAGGCGTATGCCCCTTGGAAATGGTCATATGATCACCATATGGCCAAGCGCCATCCCTTTGGGTTGTGCGCTGGCCTTGGATAGGCTCCAACTCCTGGTCTTGGGCACGTTCGATGGGAACTATGGGCCAAAGGATATACCTTTGTGCACAAAATGTGGATAGGATCTCAGTTTTTCGACATGTGCATAGAACCTTCGATCAGATACCATGTAACCTCCCCTTTAAACGTGCACTGGTGGTTTAGTAAGGCGCCCCTATTCACTGACCGATGGTCTCATTGCAAATTGTAACCATGGGTTGGGGCTTAGCCCCAACCCCCCTTTCCGCCACCATTTAAAACATTAAAAATTAAATAAATTAAAATGTGTTTCATATATCAAATAACACCTAGTGCGCATTGGTGTTGGAACATTCGTCAAGGCGTTGGCTTGGCCATAGGTCGTGGGTTCAAAACCCATGGACCTCCAATTTTTTTTAACTTTGACTGTTGACTAGGTGCCACGTGGCATCACCACATTTGCCCGAAATTTGACAAGTGTCACACTGCCATTGGTCCAAGTCTGCATCATCTACCCAGTCACAGGTCACCATATGTCATCACCTGCCTCTGCCACATCAACATCATGAAATAGCTTTGGTGATGTCATGCTGACGTCAACATTGACGTTTTGCCAGTTTGACCCTTTGACTTTTTAACTGTTTGAGAATCTAATCAGAGTGCGATAACTCTCGCATATGGAGCCCATTTGAGAAAGTAAATATATGGTAGGAATCATCACGATGAGCCAGTCGCAATGGAATTGGTTTCATCTAATTCCGAGAACTTTCATTTTTGGGCCTTTTTTTGGACTTGGGAAGCCTCTTGGATCCGATTCTGGATCATTCCACTTTGTAAATGTATAAATCGACATGGATTTGTAATGTAATGCGGTTGTTGATGATCATATAATAAAACACTAGTTGTTGTTGGTTCCACCATTAATTTTTTCTCTTCCTCCATCTATGTATGAATGCATGTATATTATTATGTTGTATATTATGGTTATTTGACTACACTATCAGTCACCACTTACTGTGTAATCCCTTAGATTACAACATTGGTTCCATTGCTAGTAGAACATTATCCAGGATTGTATATTAGTTGTGTGCATGCATAGATGTTAAGTGTCAAGGAGATCCATGGGTGGTGCAAAGGAAACTAGAAAAGTACTTGAAAAACTATATTAGGAGGAATCGACTAACACTTCCATAAGTGAGGGCACATTTTTTCACAAAGACTCATGAAATATTTCTAGAAGCAATTCTAGAGGAGATAAAGAAATTGTTTGATAGTGTTACACATGAATAATAATAAAAAAATATGAAGAATTGTTATCTAATCTAATCAATGGTGGTTGAACTAACCTATATGAATAGATTGAGAGAATTGATGAGGATTTTTGTGAAGATAAAGTGGTAGAAGAATGCACATTGTTAGATGATGTCAAGAGAATATGTTATGATGATTTGCATGATAGTTTCATTTACACAATGTTGTCCTTGTTATGTAATTTCCTCATCAACAAAGGTGTTAGCCACATTATCTAAGTGCAACCCCCTTTGAGTATGCCAATCAATTCCAAATAGAAAAGGAAATAAGAAGAGTGGGAATATTTCATGAGAAAATGATAATGACTACGAATATTTCCTCATCAACGAAGACTAAATTTGGGTTCAGAGATGAGGGGGTAGTTACTCATGAGATACCTCAAGAAGAGGAAAAACCCTAGTCAACTGACATTGAAAAAATTGATTAGAAGACATTGCAAGAATGCCCAAGAAAGGGAGGAGGAAAGCATCGATTGAGAGATAAAGAGAATAAACAATGGAGGAAGAAACAAAAAAGTGACACTGTGACTACCTTCTTCATGAAGATGTCAGAGGACAAAGATCAGCCAGGTGCCATTGGAGAAATCATATCAGCACCCTCAGGTATGCACTTGTATATATATTATTTGTATCATTGTCATGAGGGAAATTGCAAGAGGAATGAACCTTTGTTGAAGTCATGTATCTAGAGGGATCTCAGTGCATTCAGAAGAACAACACACTGGAAGTGAAGACTCTAGGTTTGATTGTTTTAATTGTCATTCCTCTAACCTATATTTCTAAAAAAATTCTACATTACTAGTAGGTGTTGTAGCTGTGATAACAATCCTTAAATTGCTTTGATTCTAGAAATGTACTCTTTATTCTCCTTTAGGAGATATTCTTGTGTTGGTTCCTTTTGTTTTCTTGTTCTAGACAGGTTAACAACAAAGGAATATGTTTGTCCTTTAGAGGGAGTCACTTGAATCAGAGGGAGTAAAAAATATTTGAGAAAGAGGAAGAATAGAACCATCATTGAGGAAACCAATGCAATAATGCATGATCAAAATATTTCTATGATTATATGGGCAGAGGCATGCATGGCACAATATATGTTCAGAACAAGAGTCTTCACCAGACCTTGAAAAACATAACTCTCGAAGAAGCCTTCACCAGAGTGAAGCCCGAGATTGATCACTTAAGGATATTTGGGTGCCAGGTGTATTTTTCATGTACCCAAAGAGAAAAGTTCCAAGCTATAGCCTTCAGGGAGAAAGGATACATTTATGGCATAAAAGTGAATCTTCGAAGGCATATCAGACCTACATCCCTAGTCAGAGACAGATTGAGACTAACAAATATGTTTCTTTTGAAGAAGATATAACCCTTCAAAGATCCAGAGAATCTCAAATGGACATTGAAAGTGAGACAATACCTTCTCCCCCTTCAACAGTTCAAAGGGAGACAAACATTATTCCAGTTGATCCAGTTGCTCTAGTTGATATTCCCAGAGATATTGCAGTAAGGAATAAATGGCCTACCTAGGATCGACAAACTTTGCAGGAGGCAGAGGAACACACAAGCCCCTCAAGGAACATCCCGAGAAAGAAAAGAGATTTTTGAGCTACTATTCATCCATGAGCCACATCATTGATTCCGAGCCTTCTTGACATGGAGAAGCAACAAGAGAACAAGTATGGCGAGTTGCCATGACAAAAGAATACCAATATACCTTAAAGAATGATGTATGAGATATTGTTCAGATACCAGAAGGGAGGTCTGTGGTGACTTCCAAGTGAATCTACAAGATCAAGCATGGAGCTGATGGAAGTGTCAAGAAATACAAAGAGATATCTGTAGCCAGAGGATTCCCACAAATAGAGGGAGTTGTCTATGATTATACACTTGATCCAGTAAGATCAATACACTTCCATCCGTACTACCATCCATGAGTTGGAAACTATATCAGATGGATGGATTCTTGATGAGTTTGGGTTTTGATAAGAGTGTTGATGATCCAAACCTATATTATTATAGTGTTGGTGACGAGAGCCTAATTTTGGTGACTTTTTCATAAATCCTTGTTGTTGGATACAATTAAGCTTAGACTTCTGATTTGGAGATAAAGGATATGAGTATGATGCACTACTTCTTGGGACAATAAGTATGACAGAGGACCAACGAGATTTTCCTGAGTCAAGGAAAATATACTGTGGGAATATTAAAGAAGTTCAATATGACAGAATGAAAATCCACAGTGATGAATTTGAAGAAAATGAATAATGATTATTCAGATGAGATTGATTCACATCTGATTGGATCACTGATGTATCTGGTTAACACCAGACTTGATTCATGCTATGCAGTGAATGTACTTAGTCATTCCATGAGTCAATCGAGACAGACTCACTGGAAAACATCAAAACATGTATTGATATATCTATAAGGCACAATTAGATATGGCTTGAGATATGCCTCTAGTGAAGACTTGAGTTTGTAGGGATATGCAGAATGGACAGAAAGTATAGTGGAACGGAAGAGCACATCTGGTTGTTGTTTTTCCATGGTTTACTGGTGCAACAAAAACAAATCTCTATGGCCTTGAGTACCACAGAAGCATAGTATATATCATTAAGTGTGCGAAGAAGTGCGGCTTCATAAGACTTTGACATATTTACTTGATCATGAGATGGATTCTATGATTATACCCAGAGTTGTGTGAAACTCTTTGAGAAACCTGTGTTTCATGATAGATCAAAAAACGTTGAGATAAAATATCATTTTCAGAGACATGATGCAGAGGAAATAAGTACACGTGCAATACCTTCCTACACATAAGAAGATTGCAAGCATCTTCACCAAACTGGCTTGGTGAAGAATTCCTCTCTTATTGAGAGGGAGTGTTGATGACTACAACCAAGACAAAGTTCAAGTACTTCCGTGCGAGACTTGGATTGATGGAGAATGCCTCTCTAGCTGAGAGGGAGTGTTGATGATTAAAATTGCGTGAGACATCCTCCAGGACATAGACTGATTGAGTCGACCTGAGAGAGAGCCCATGAGTTGGGTGTGTGGTTTCTATATGAGATAGAACTGGAATGTTGTGTTGGCCTCCTCCTTACAAAGAGTTGAGATGAACTCCAAATGATTCTCATGTGTAACGCAATGAGAAAGAAGATCTTTTGAGTTAGATGTGCATGTGGCTGAGCATATGTGAACGTGTGAATTCCCATGAGTTGGGTGCATTTTTTTGAGACAGATATGAAAACAATGTATTAGACTCCTTTGAGCAGAGAGTTGAGATGATGAACTCCAGATGACTCTCCTGTGTAATGCAGTGGGAAAGAAGATCTTTTGAGTTGGACGTGCCTGTGGATGAGCATAGGTGAACGTGATCCTAGTGGTTGAGCACTAGTGAGTGTGGTTCTCTTGTGAGACACAATGAGATAGAAATATGGACATCCCTATGGATGTGCCCCTAGTGGTTGATCACTAGTGGGTGTATGAGATCCCTTGCTATATTGTTCAAGAGTCATACTTACCTATAAACCTAATTGTAATGTAAATGGTACAGGTCATCCCCACCTTAATGTAAAAGATAATTAATCTAGTAATGATTAATTATATTGTGAGTTATTGATGTCGGCCCTGTTGTGCCAATAGACACTTATGTTGACAAGTTCAGTCTAATATAAGTAAAGGTAAAATCCCCATTGAGGAATCATATCTTAAGTGTGAGTTTGGAGATTTTAGGAGTACATCTTGTTGGGAAAAGTGTGCACCTCTCTTGGGTGCTAGTCTTCTAGGGTTTGTGAGCACCCTTTTGTGTGCTAGGTTTTCTTGGTGGTGGAGGTCTTTCTCTTGAAGAATGTAGCAAAGGATTGGCTAAGTTTTCTTCCCTTGTTGAGAAGGGTTTCCCAGGATACTTCTTGTGTACTTGTGCATGGTGTTTCTTCTTGTGATCTTGGTTGCAACAACAAATTTTTTATGGTTTAAGTAAAATGCTAAAGATGGAATGAACTTCATGCTTAAGTCTTGCCTATTGAAAAATCAACAGTGTGTGCGTGTGTATACAACCTGGTGGGTTAGCTCGAGTGGTTGAGTGTTGTGGTTATTTTGAATGAGGTCTTTGGTTCAAATCCCCAACCAACTATCGTTTCTCTTTGATGATATTGTTGAGCCTCACTCGATGTCCCCATTGAGTTAGACCCGTAATCAAGCCAATAGTTTACCCATTTTACCATCCATGAAATGTGGGGAATTAATCGGGGTTTCCTGCGTTTTATTCCATCATATATATATATATATATATCCTAGAAATATTATAGCACAAACTATAATTAATACAACAAAATATTTCTTCCATGTTTGACAATGTTACCCAACAAGAACACCAATATACAAGTGTAAACTCAAGCCAACAGTTATTTGGTAACTTGCTCTTCTATTTTATTTTTCACAAAGGGGAGAAACATTTCAATGCTCTTCAAAGGGAATATGCTTTAATGCCAATTATTTATCACCCAACAAAAGTTCCATTAAATAATAGACAAGCATGTTCTAATCCCCATGTGTGGTTGTAGGAATTAGATATGACCAAAGGTTTATTTCACTAGTGGAATTTTTTAGGAAGACAATGCAACACTCAAACTATTACAACATTTTCTCATAACTATTTACCACAACAAATCTAACAAATGAGAAGTTGGGAGGTCAATTCTCCAATTGGAAGCATCGTTGAAGTTTTTGGAAATGAGGGAACTAAAAAGACAATGGAATAATATTGTACATTGTACACAAACAATGCCAACGGTCTTGAGAGAGGAATACGAGCTAGATAGAAAGGAATATAATTAGCAATCTGTTTGGAAAAGGAAACTAAGGAAATAGTTCAACTACCATAACCATGGATCTTCTGGTCACAATAGATGGATGTTCTACAACTCTTAGTTGTTGGGTTTCATCTCTATGGGAAATTCCAACGAGTTAAATCAAAGGATGGATGATAATGCTCGATGTGAGAGGG
>SNQJ01S0081917.1:7078-19914 GCA_010110895.2 Picea sitchensis
ATTCTGTGTCACCTTAGTTATGATGTCATGTGTTTTGCATTAATATGAATTAGGTGATGTTGTTAAATTTTTATTTGTCAAAAGAAAAAGAAAATTTCCTTTGAACTTCGCTATTCATAGACGTAACGAAGGGGATGTTACATGCATCATGTACCCATATGCAACAAAATTTTCAAAATCCTCAAAAATATACTGGTATTATGTCCGCATTGCATCCTCATACTCCCAAGTAGCATCCTTAGGACAGTACTAGGTTCATTGGACCTTTACAAGCCCTATGGCTTGATTCTGGAGATGCTTGATTTTTCGGTCCAAAATGTGCACCAGATGCACTTGAAAAGCGCCTTCTTGCTCCACCTGAATCACATTCCAATCAATAACATGATTAGCATCATGTATATATTTCTTTAGCAATGATACATGGAATACATTATGAATAGACATAGATGCAGGCAATGCAATCATATAAGAAACTGGACCAATCCTCTCTAGGATTTCAAATGGCCCACAAAATATGGTTGCCAACTTGGCGCAACTTCCCAACTTCAGGGAAGTCTTGTTAGCTTTCACTTTCAGAAAAACATGATCACCCACTTTGAAATCTCTGTGGTTTC
This sequence comes from Picea sitchensis, assembly GCA_010110895.2. Taxonomy (NCBI): domain Eukaryota; kingdom Viridiplantae; phylum Streptophyta; class Pinopsida; order Pinales; family Pinaceae; genus Picea; species Picea sitchensis. Next base: position 7,693 of record SNQJ01S0081917.1, read on the forward strand.
TGTTCTTATCGGCATAACTTTTCTTCCTATCTTGGGCAACTTTTAAATTCTGCTTAATTTTTATCATTTGGTCCTCCATCTCCTTGAGCAACTCTGGCCCAACTATTGTCCTATCAATTGGATTATCCCATCTCACTGGAGTATTTCACTTTCTGTCGTAAAACGATTCAAATGGGCTCATCTTAAATGATGCATGATACCCATTGTTGTAAGCGAATTCTATCAAGTGAAGGTAGTATTCCCGTTTCGATGGTTTGTCCATCACATACATTCTCAGTATGTCTTCTATCACTATGTTCACCCTCTATGTCTATCCATAAAAATCATGATGATAAGTTGTACTAAAGTTCAGATTCGTTCTGAATCCTTTGAACAATCCTTTCTAGAAATTCAAGGTGAATTTCGGGTCTCTGTCGGACACAATTGTTTTAGGAATTTCGTGCAATCGTGCCACTTCCTTCATGAAAATATCAACAACATATGCTGCCTTGTGAGTAGTTTTTCGTGGAATAAAATGGGCATCTTTTGTAAGCTTGTCCACCACCACCATGATCGAATCATGCATCTTGCCTGTTCTGGGCAATCCCGTAATAAAATCCATTGTCACCACTTCCCACTTCCATTCAGGAATGGGAAAAGGTTGCAACAACTCTGTTATGCTCAGCTTTAACTTTCTGGCATTCCATGCATCTAGAGATGTATTCAATGATCTCTCTCTTCATACTTGGCCAAAAGTAATGGCTCTTGATCGCTGCCATGATTTTCTGATATCCAGGGTGCCTTGCATAAGGGACATTATGTATTTCATGAAAAATCATACGTTTCAAGTCCTGGACATTTGGAACAAAAATTATGTTCTTGTGCAACAGTATTCCATCTATTCCCAAATTATAATTATCCACATTTTTTGGCATCTTACCTTGTTGTAGCTTTGCTACCAATTATTTGTATTGCAGATCTGCATTTGCAGCCTCCAGAATTTTTCTTTTAATATTAGTATGATACATGCTAATGGTTGTAGCATGTAGTTCATGCACCCTCATGCTGAGTGCATTAGCCACTTTATTCTCTTTCCCCTTGATATGCTTTACATCAAAGTCATATTCTCTTAGAAATTCTAACCATCTGCTTTGCCTAGCATTTAGGTTTGGCTGATAAAATAAATATTTTAGACCATTGTGGTCTGTTCTTAGCTCAAACCTCTTCCCCATGAGGTAGTGTCTCCATTTCCTCAAGGCATGCACTATGGTTTCCAACTCCAAATCATGAGTGGCATAGTTTCTTTCATGCTCCTTCAACTTCCTTGATTCATAACATATAACAAACCCATTTTGACTGAGAACTCCACCAAGTCCTTCATTCCATGCATTTGTGCATACAATGAAGTCTTCATTTGGGTCTGCAAGCCTTAATATTGGAGCACTTGTCAATAATTGTTTCAAGTGTTGGAAACTCTTTTTGCAATCCAGTGTCCACTGAAACTTCACCCCCTTTCTTTGCAAGAAAGTGATTGGGTGTGAAATATTTGAGAATCCTTCAATAAATCTTCTGTAGTAGCCTGCAAGATGCATGAATGATCTCACCTATGTCACATTCTTCAGCACTGACCGTTCTCTAATGGCTTCTATCTTCTCAGGATCCACTGCTATCCCATCCTTGGAAATGATATGCCCCAAATAATGAATTTGTTTATGATAAAATGAGCACTTGCTCAATTTGGCATACAATTGATTCTCCCTTAATACTTGCAACACCATCCTCAAGTGATGTTCATGCTCTTCCTCTGACTTAGAATATATAAGAATCTCATCCAAAAAGACAATGACAAACTTGTCCAGATATTCTCGAAAAACACCATTCATTAAGCACATGAAAACAACTGGTGCATTTGACAACCCAAATGGCACCACTGTGAACTCATAATGATCATACCTTGTCCTAAAGGCAGTCTTGCTGATATCTTCTTCTTAAATCCTTACTTGATGGTATCCTGATCTGAGATCTATCTTTGAAAATATCTTTTCATCCTTCAATTGATCAAAGAGATCATCAATCCTTGGCAGAGGACACTTGTTCTTAACAGTCACTTTATTCAACTCTCTGAAGTCAATGAACAATCTTAATGTTCCATCTTTATTTTTCACAAACAATATTGGGGCACCCCAAGGTGACACACTTGGGTGTATATACCCCTTCTTCAGAAGTTCTTCAAACTGCATTTGTAACTCCTTCAACTCTGGTGTACTCATTCTATAAAGAGTCTTTAACACTGGAGAGGCTCCATGCATTAGATTTATAGAGAAATCAATGTCTCTCCTTGGGGGTAGTCCTGGTACCTCCTTGAACACATCTTCAAAATATTTCAGGACTGCATAATACTCCAAATTTGGCACCTTATCTCTAGGTGTCTTCACCAAATGAGCTGCAATTATTTGACACCCTTTTCTATAACATTTCTTTAGTTGCAATGTTGAAATTTCTCTAATGGTTACTGCCCTGGGAATTCTCTGCACTTTCCTTAGTTTCCCTTCCTCATCCAAGCAAGTAAATGATTTGTTATGGCAGTCTAGGAGAGTATGATGTTGGTCCAACCAATCCATCCCAATTAGACATTCATAGGAACCTAAAGGGAAGATGTTCAAATATACCTTGGTGTTCAGTCCATTCATGTCCATGAGGCATGACTTAACCATCTCATTAACTTTTCTTCTGGCTCCTATAGCTAGCTGAACCAACCCAGATTTCCCATGCTTGCTTCTTGGCAATTGCAAACTTTCCATCATCTTAGGGTCTATATAACTATGACTAGCTCTTGAATCAATTAAAATAGAAATGGTTTGGTTGTTGATCATACCTTCCACTTCAATCATGTGGGACTGATACTCTGCTTGCTTATTGTCCAGGGCTACATAGATCCTTGGCACATATCTTCCCATGTCCTCCATTATTTCATCTTGATGTACATTGTGAACAACCCTACCTTTTTCACCTCTGTGAGGACAATATTTGAACCTATGATCTCCTTTATAGCCCCAACATTGAATAAGCGGTTTCCTTGGCCTTTGACTCCCCGTGTCAATCATTTTGGGTTCTTTAGGAGTTTTTTGTCCCTGCGGATTATTTCTGAAGAATGGTGGCTTAGCTCACTTCTTCCTCTGATCCATCTTGAAATTCGTTTTGTCTTCCCAAGACTTTTGGAAAGATGGCCTTGCTTTTTGCTGATCATATAGGCATTTAGTTCACCTTATGGTCTCTTCCAATGTCTTGGGATCATCATACTATATTTTTTCACTGGTGAATGATGGAAATCCACTCAAATACCTTTGAATTTTGACTGTCTCATCATTGATGAAAGAGACATACTTCAGCATTTCTAAAAACCTTCTCTCATATTCATCTATGGTCATACTTCCAAGCTTGAGTTCAAAGAACTCTTTCATTTTCTTGTCATAGTATCTCTTAGTCAAGTATTTGTTCTCAAAATACTTCTTGAATTCCCTCCAAGTAACACTTTTCTCTTTAATGTGTTGCACCTGCACAAGTTGATCCCACCACATGGAGGCCTTTCCCTTGAGTCGATAGATAAAAATTCTATCTTCTGCATGAGAAGAATAATTATGCAATTGAAAATACTTTTGCATGCCCAACAACCATGTTTCTGCATCTTCATCCTTCTTGTGCTCACCATCAAATGTAGGAGGTTTTATTTTGTTTATTTCTCCTCGTAGCTCATCCACCCCAGATCTCTTATGCCTTCTGACAGGGGATGGACTTGAATTGTTTCCTGCTCTCTTATTGGAATGCCTTGGGGAGTGATGGTGGTGTCTGCTAACACTTCTTGCTTTTATTTTCTCATCCGAAGGCTTGTGACTTCCAGATTTTCTTAAGCCACTCTCCTTAACCAATTTATTTTCTATTATGTTCAAGCCCTCCAATAAATTTATGTCGAAGTCATCCTGCTGCTCCTTGGCTCTCATAATCCTTACATTATCAGCTTTATGGCTTTGGACATCCTTATGCAAATTTTTAATGGTCTATGCCATATTCATGTTTTCATTCCTTTCTTCTCCATGCCCATTGGAGTTTGTTCCTTCAATGCCCAAATGGACATCCATCCCTCTGCTCTCATCTTGATGACTATAATTCCCTTGCGCCTCTTCCATTCCTATGGACTCTGCATTGATCTGATCTGATCTAGTTCTTGTTAACTCTGCAAAACGTGCAGCCATCGAAACTTATCAGGCTAATAATTCAACAATTCATGAAAAATATGAACAATTTTGGTTCAATATATACATCAGAATTATCTCTTCTGATTTCATGGTGTTATCACCATGACAACTCTAGATAAGACCCAAGTCTTGATAACATAGATGCGCGACACCTTCATAGATACATCTGGGCAAAATGCGGTTTGCCGAAACCACTTTCGCCAAGATGTGGTATCACGTGTTTCAATATGTCAGAACCACCACTTGTGGAACAGGCGACGGCTAATCAGATCAACTTGTTTCACTCGTTCGGTACTTCATAACCATGTGACGTCAGTTGAACGTCATCATGTAACTAACTCAAAAGCTAATCATTTGAAATGGATTAGTTGAGCATGGCAACCCAACGCACTTGTACATAGTCTGTCTTTGCTTCATAATTGGGATTCTATATCTACCAATCCTCAAGTATGGAGGCATCATCTTATCCATAAACAGAGTAATCTCCAAATTTCTCGAATTTATTCTCTCTGTAAAATAATTTCGGTATCCACAAACTGAGGTACATGGACAAAGCTAAATCCAGTGAGACTGGTTATTCGAGAAACATGCTAGACTTTCCTGCGAATAAGGAGGAAAGGGTACTTCCTCACATTCTAGCGATTAAATTCCACACAGAGTCGGCTATAGACTCGCAGTTGGAATTTAGGTTGAATCCTACTATGAAGGATTTAGTCATCAACAGGCCAGCTGCTGAGAAGAAAAGGAGAAAGAGGCAGAAGAAGGAATCCACAGCTGAAACGGTCGAAAGTGTTGGAGATAATCAACCGGTCTGGTTAGATTCTTTAAAGGAGGAGATCGCTAAGATGAAATGAGTCCTCAACTAAAATTAAGTATATTTCAGTGAATTTTGGACAGCTGGTAGCAGAGGTAAGGGACCCCAGAGATGATAGGCCTGTTCTTAAACGGTCCCCTTACAATAGGATAACTGTTATCATTCCCTTTTTGTAATTTTGGGATTAATACGATTATATAAATGCAAAAGCAGATTTTGGGTTGTTTATTACAAGATTCTAACCGGTGGTTTTATGAGTCTTGTTTTCTTTCATAGTATGTTTTTCTTGTAAGCTTATATTTCACTTCCATCTGTCTGAATCAGAGGAATATAAAACTCAGAATTCATTTCTGAGATGCTCTCAACTTAGCAATTTAGACTATATTTATTTCTTCTCAAACCAACTCTGAATTCATTTTAAATAATGCTCTGATGCAGTTGTGTGTTTCTTTTTCCTCTAATACCATGCAAATTTCCTATTAAACTCAGACTCATCGCCTTCCAAATGACTTCGCGTGCACAAAAGTTCAACCTGTACACCCATATTTATCGTGCACAACACCACCACAAGGTAAATCGTGCTTCCACACACCTATATCCACTATGAATTTCTTCTCCTTCGCGCCAATAATTTGCACGCACTACTTTTGTGTTGTGTGCCAATATTCAATGCGCACAGTTTTGGTATCGCACACTAATATTCCACATGCATTTCGCCCTATGCATTGCACCATGCCAAATTTCAATATGCCCCAACGCGCACAATAATCTACGTGCACCATTGAATACACTGTCGCGAGACAACCTATACTCATACTATGCATGCACCAACCAAAATCCTCTGTGTTTTGCAATACTTGCGCACCCCACATGCACATTACTATGTGTGTGATCACCGCGCAATGCTAAATTTAGCGCGTGCATCTGCACACAATATTTTTCTGCGCGGCGCCACAATTTACCGTGCGCACCTGCATGCCAACATTTTTTGCACGGTGCCAAAATTTACCATGGACGCTCTGTGACTTGAAATTTGGTCACTTTGAAATTAATCTTCTGTGAATATTCGCTTCAATTGAACCTTTCCAGCCCATCCAAGCTCAGTGTTGGAACTGAATCTCTGATACCATATTGTAACATCCCCGACCACCCATGACCGAGCCATGCTACACAAGGGAACATTTTTGTTCTCTCACTGTGGAACATACTGTAACATACCCAATATTCAACTGAGCTATGCCACATAAGTTTTCTCTTCAAACTGCATGCAATTATAACATATACATACAACACTCTTGTGGAAGATTTACATATAAACGTAAACAAACAATTATATTATGTAAATATACGATTTCATACTGAAATAACAATAAACATAGATATGCAGCATATACAGGAAAATATCCATAAACATACAGACAGTTATAATCACATATATGATAAATCGTAACATAAGCATGTAAATAGCAATGCAACATGTAAATTTATCATACGATTGGTACTTATCTTGGAAATATTGTCACCAACTACGTACAAACCGTCCACAAACCTCCTAACCTTAGACTACACTGTTCATCACTCTCAACAATGAGTCACCCCCGAGCTGGGACTAAACTCCACCCAGGTAAAGGGGTTCCTAACCACGCTAAAGGCTCATAGACAACAGGAAAGACTCTGTCTCAGGTGCTCACTCAACTAACAGCCTACAACTTCTCATTCCCCACATGCATGTCCCACCCAAGGAAGTGTGTCCCTTCTCTGCTCAACAGTCCTTCGGCTGCCCCATTTCCCTTCCAGGGCTTCAACAATAGGCTGGACAGGAAGTCTCAGAGCATTGTAGCTGCATTTTAGCACCTTCAAGAAATCAATTCCCAACAATTCTCTCGCTCATATATTTTCTCACGGGCCTGACAACCCTCCTCTTCAATTTCCCATGGGCCTGACAACCCGCTTCTTCAATCCCGCTCCCAAGCTAGACAGGTACACCAACCAGAAATGGTTATGGAAACAAGCTCAGATATAGTGAAATGAATGTCTGAAGGATAACAGACTGCGTGGGTGAAAAATGGTCATGGAATCATTGAATGGATAGTTGAATGATGGAAGGAATCATGGGAGATATGATCGTAAGAATGATGGTGAAGGTCCCCAAATGAGCTAAGTCCCCACAATATGTATGTGTGTCCCCAACTTGACACTTGTCATGTTGGAAGCTACTTTGGTCCACTTGTCCCCAACTTTAGAACCTAGGATAAAATAATTATCCATACTTTATGTTTTAAGAAATATTAATACAATATTCCTTTTTTTTGGCTTAAGCTCTCTAGCTTATCCCTTTCCCTTAACTTTTGGCCCTCCCTTTCCCTAACTGGTGGAGTTCAGTCCCCCATCTCTTTTATCATGGTCAGTCTGCGTGCAACGATGTATTTTATATTAATCATGAGACATATACAAAATAGGCGCACTGGCCTAATTCAAAACATAAGCATCCCGACTTATAATAACTGGCTCAACAGCCTATAACACATATCATATACACAAGGCTCACTGACCTCCATACTGTGCAGACTTTATTTACTACGCACGGTATCCGAGAATGTGCACACTACATCATTTTACTGTGTAGTACATGCGCACACTATGCCATGAAAGGTGCATTACAAAATGATGTCAAAACAACTCACCATCTTAAGTACGCTTACATTACATTTACAATTGGGTTCGGTCGAGGGATATTACAATCATCGATTCTATTAGGGCTATGATACATGACCAAGATTTTCCTATGTTTCTTTGGATAGAGTCATGTAACATGACAATATATCTACAAAATATGACTCCTCATAAGATATTTGGGGACACGACTCCAAAGGAGTAATTCTTAGGAGTGAAGCTAGATGTGTTGGCTACACTCATTCGTAAGAAGTTGATTACAAAGAGGTCGATGGCCAGATCTGAGGGCTTGAGGATTTTCCTATGGCATAGATTCAACAACCAAATCTGAGGGCTGGTAGTTTGCCACATGGCACAGATCTGAGTGCTTGTAGCACGCCATATGGCACAGATCCGACAGTTATATCCAAGGGCTTGAGCATTTCCACGTGGAGTAGATCTGACAACCAAATCTAAGGGTCGGTATCTTACCACATGGCACAAATTAGAGGGTTGGTAGCTTTCCACATGGAGAAAATCCAAGGGCTAGTAGCATGCCACATTGCGCATATCTTATGGCCATAACCGAGAGCTAGTAGCATTCCACATGGAATAAATATGAGGGCTAGTATCTTTCCACATGGCATAGATCTTAGGGCTAGTATCTTTCCACATGGAACATATATGAAATATAGATCCGAGGGATAGTAGCATGCCACATGGCACAGATCCGACGACACAATTCAACAGCCTGATATTACATCTGGTAGCATGCCACATGATACAGACATGATGGTCAAATATGAGTGTTGGTAGCTTGACACATGGCACATATCTAAGGGATAATATCTTTCCACATGGAATGTATCTGATAGTCATATCCAAGGTATGGTACCACACCACATGGCGTATATCCAATGAACAAATCTAAGGGTTGGTAGCATGCCAAATGGTGTAGATCTGATGACTGGTAGCATGCCACATGGTGTGAATCCGACGACCATATCCAAGGGATGGTGGCACACCACATGGCACGTATATGAAATTCGTATCAGAGGGATAGTAGCATGCCACGAGGTGCATATTCAACACCCAAATTTGAGGGTTAGAGGATTTCCACATGATGAAGATTCGACGACTGGATCCAAGGGACCAAGGATTTTCATGTGGCGTAGATCGGATGGAAATATTTGATAGTTGGAAGATTTCCACGTGGCACAGATCCAATGGCTGAAATCACACCACATGGCATAGATACAACAACCACATCCAAGGGTTGGAGGATTTCCACATGGCGAAGATCCAAGAGCTAGTGGTTTTCCATGTGGTGCAAATACAATGGTCAGATATGAGGGTTGGTAGGTTACTACATGTTGCAAATTTGACAACTAGATATGAGGGATGGTAGTTTTCCACATGGTGTAAATATGAGGGCTGGTATCTTGCCACATGATGCAAATCCTATATCCAAATCCAAGGGTTGGTAGATTGCCACATGGCACAAATCCAACGACCATATTTGAGGGTTGGTAGCATGCCACATGACATAGATCCGAGGGATGGTAAAATTCCACATGGCACATATCTCATGGCCAAACCTGAGGACTAGAGGATTTCCACATGGCACAGATCAGAGGGCTAGTATATTTCCATGTGGTGTAGATATGTGGGATGGTATCTTGCCACATGGCACATATTTGATGGCCATATCTAAGGTCTAGTATCTTTCCATGTGCATATTCGATGGATATATCCAAGGGTTGGTAGCACACCACATGGCACAAATATAAGGTCCACATCTGAGGGCTCGAATCATGCCACATGGCGCAGATCCAAATGTTGAAATCTAGCCACGTGGTGAAAATTCAACGGCCTAATCTGATGGTTGGAAACCTATCACGTAGCATAGATATGACAACCAAATCTAGTGACTGGAAACCTTGCACATGGATTCGATCTAACAGTTGGAACATGCCACATGGCACATATCTGACGGTTAGAAATATTCCATGTTTCACCATCGATTCTTCTTGTTATCCATGTTATCGTCGCTACTATTGAGTGTGTAAAATGAACTGGTTATAACTTTGCTATCAAATGGGCATGGTAAAAGGAATATCTCCATGGGATCTACTTCTTTTACATGTGTTGGACGAGGGTCACATCATAGGATTTGATGCAGGTAGTTTCGTACTTATGAAATTAGGTCAAAACTAGAACCAAACTAAAAGGTGCAAGCTATGATTTCTTTCCCATGCATAGAAAACTCCGTAGGAGACTTCGTGACCTCGAATTCAAACAAATATAACCTCATAAGTGACTAACTTCATGTGGGGAAAAATTTGCAGAATACAACATGAATTCATGCGAAAAAAACTCACTTGCAGATAATCTAACAAAGGATTCTATACAGATCCCGTGGAGAACTATTAAGAATCCAACGCTTCAGTTCAGCTAATTCGAACGAGTGAGAAGTTACGAGTTTGAGAAGAGCCACAGAGTAAGTAAAGTAGATATATGAACCTATCAATTTTTTCATCAATCAAACATCTCACCAGCACATTCCAAAGATCAAGAAAATGACTTGGTATTGACTCCGTCGATTGGACTTGACATAGAGAACTAATTCCACATTCCTATACCATAGTTACATGCTACTATACACACACACAACATAATTAATATATATATATATATATATATATATATATATCCACTTTAGATCTAGGGGCTCACCACTTAAACTACTTAAATTACTTATTAGCCATGGAACAAATCTTGAAGAGGGGAGATATTAGGTAACTATGTGTATGCCCCCCATGGTTATATTATCCGTACCTGCATTCATACCTGGTGTCGAGTCAACGAATGTGGTAGTCACTTCATGTAGAGAGAAAGATGCCCAACATGCATGTTGGGTGATAATGTACACATGGAATCATGTATCATCACATAAATTCGAACGAGGATTTATTATTTTTATCTATCTATGGAGATTCGTTGACATGTCAAAGCCTCTATCTGAGGTGGATAATCCGATCTATTTTTTTTTTATCGTAAGTCAGAATTCAACAACTCTTTATTTGACCTTTAGATGGGTCAATTTTTTTCCTCGATATGTATGTACAAAGTTTTTACTGCAATATTCATAGATCCGCAAATTAGTCACGAGATCTAACAATAAAAAATAAGAAAATGGACATTGCAACATTCAAATAAAGAGGTATAGGTATCCTTACTTTATTCTCAAATAAATTTTGTGTTGTGGAATGAACAATGGAGACAATGATGAAATGTTGAAATTGCATCAAGCCAAATGAACTTTGTTTGAAATTATCCTACGACCATAAAGGGCACATGTCATCATCTTGTGATATTTGTATTCCACAACACAAATCAAGTATCAAATCACTATGGAAGTGGCATTGATATGACCTACAAGGCCAAAATGAGTCGATGTTAAGAGTAAAATAACCACCACAATGAGTTTATACAATTACCTCAATTACCATGTGGAATATAGCACATTGGCATTCAGTCTACAAGTTGGATGACCACTCTTCTGCTACTATCAGAAAGTGAACCCTAGTCGAACCCTAAATGAGCATGAACTCTCTCTTTGTTTCAATAGGTCACAGTGGGTAACCTTTGGGTGTAAAACCCACCAATATTTGAACCAAAATATAAAAAGAAGAAATCAAGATACACACATATATAAAAGAAGCTTGATAGGGGTTGATAAAAGCATATCAAAATTAATTTGATTTTGGCAAAGTGTTTTGAAGTGCAAGCATGCGTTGTTGATATATTTTGGGGTGTAATAGTTTAGTCCCAATCATTTAGATATTTAAAAAATGAACAAGTACACACATATATAAAAGAAGCTTGCTAGGGGTTGATAAAAGCATCTCAAAATTAATTTGATTTTGGCAAAGTGTTTTGAAGTGCAAGCATGTGTTGTTGATATATTTTAGGGTGGAAAAATTTAGTTCATCATTTAGATATTTAAAAAATGAACAAGTGCATTTTTTCATTAACACATATAACTTTAAAAATGAATAAGAGCATGTTTCCTTTTACACATTTCACATTTTATAACTTAAAAATAAGTGAAGTGTAAGCTACATGGTGTGTTTGCAGTGCAGAGTTGTGTTGGAGATATGAAGCATTGTGTTTCGCGTGTGGGCTAGCATGGCCACACCTGGGGTCAAAATCGACCATGTGTCACACAAGTATGAGCCTGGCCTAGTTATCGTTTCCGCAATATTAAAAAAATGGTCAACCTCTTTCCTTAGAATTGTCACTTGACCCTTCTCCCTAGTAGTGTTGTCATTGCCTTCTCCCAAGAAGTACTAGTTGATCCTCCTTTGAGGAAGTATCCACTAACTCTTCTCACAACAAATGCTTATATAGGATTCCCCTAAAAGTGTCAACTAACCCTTCTCCCTAGAAGTGGAATTTGGATATCCTTCCTTAAAGTATTAGTCAATCCTTCTTTAACAACAAGACAAGATAATTGGGAGA
>SNQJ01S0081918.1:0-21794 GCA_010110895.2 Picea sitchensis
GTAGAATGCTCTTGCATTGCAACATAAAAAATGGTTTATTGGTGGGTTTTTGCCTCACCTACACACTATTGCCACAAAAGTGGATGTTGATGCAAAGGGAAGTGTTGGAATTTTCTATGGGACTAGAGTCTACAAGTGGATTGACAGAAGCCTTAGTCCATGGATTATCTCTAGGATTGGCATAGTTCTAGTACCAGTTGATTACTTTGTCAGAGTAGATTCACGAGATGGAAAAATCCAAGTTAAGCAGAAAAGAGGCAGTGTGGTGCACATTTTGTAGGATTGAAGGCCACCTATGTAATGATTTCCCCATGAATTAGAGATATGTCATGATAATGTATGTTTTTTTCTTTGGAGGTATGTTGGGAAAATCATATGTAGGACTTTAAAAGATATGTAGGAACTCAGGACATGACTTGCATCATTGTCCATTGCCGCATAATTACAGTAGCATTGCAATGGTAGTATATTGTGACTTTTACAGGGTAAACACTCATCGTATGGAGGGTTGTCATGCATTGTTTGCACTCACAAAGATATTTGAAAATAATCTATTCATGGTAGACTCATGAGGAGGAAGAAATAAAGGATAGAATCAAAACCAGAGTTAAGATAATTGAGCAATAAGGAATGATGTGAACTATCTTCCACCATGGTGTTACAATTTTAATAAAGTGGGGAGCATTGAACACAATAGTCCATAGCCACATCAATTTCGCTACGTCCACCACCGTAAAACTAGGCATACCAATAAGGATTTTCCCATGTTGATATAAAAGTGGGAGGCAGAGTATATATGGAAACATGGTGCGAACATGGTTAAACATTTCAGTAACGAAATATTTTAAATTTTAGTACCTACATATCTTCTTTTCACCTTGACATATACTCTAGGGTTAAGTTTGTGTTGTCTAACCTTCTCCAATCTAACCTTGGTAGTCTTTGATGTGTCTTTATCCTATCAAAAGTTCCAAGCACATATTATGTTATTTAGTCGGTAAGGTCAAATGTGTTTTTTTTAATTATTATTATATTATAATTACCTTTCTAGCTCCCCAACTTTCGACTTCTTTTCTTTTTTTTCATCTTCTTCTCCATAGTAGCCTCTAGTAGTTCATCCCACTCATTTTTGGAGGATATTGAACTACGCTCATAATTAGGGTTACATTGTATATTTGTGTGATTTGTGTCTTTTATTGTTCACAAGTACTTCCCTAATATAATTGAACCTCCTTTTGGTTAAATATTCATCCAAAAAGGTGGACCATGTAATGAATCAACTCTGTTTTCAAACCCTATCTGGTATTTATAGCTTGTTCTGATATATTAGTAATTATTAGTGATTTTTAACCCCTATCTAATGTATCAGTAATTTTTAATCCATTTAGTGGGATAAGTTCATCATCCATGTGTAAGGTGATAGGAAATATCCCACCATTATTGACAATTATGACTCGTGAAGGATCAAGATGAGTAGTTACAATAGTGGGATCATTAGTATCCATGCCACTAGATGTATAGAGATGTTGCATGGTGTCAATAGGAGCAAGAGTAGATGCACCAATAATGGAAGTAGGAGTAGAGGAATTGGTAGTAGATGCAAGAGTCAAGGCGCCAAGCGTAGATGTATCGGTAGTAGAAGCATGAGTAGAGGAACTAAGAGTATATGCATGTGTGATCATGGTGAGATCACAAGTAATAGTAGGCATTGTGCTAAAATCAATACCTAAGAAATTCTTTCTAAAAAAATTAGAAATATATAAATAATTTTTTTAATATGGAATACCTAGGGTAAAATGGATTTGTCAGTGCCTTCAATTTGACCAACAACAAAATAATAGAGAGAAGGTTTTCATCAAGTATTTGTATAAAGGTTTTTGTGCCTTATCAATAAAAGGTACATCGTGAATATCAACATAAATCTCATTCAAGTGTGTCCTCATCCATGGAAACAAAGGTGTCATGGATCAATGATCCAAGTGGCCATCGGTGGCCACCCACCTATTCCACTGGTTCAAATTACAGTTTCCATCTTGGCAGTTTTTCGAGTCCCAAACTTCCGGGGTCGCTTTGAGGCCCTAAACGACATTTTTTTGACTTGGCAACACCCAATATATCCCCTTTAGGATGTATTGGGCCATTCAGAATGTGTACTCTTGGGATAGAAATTTTTGACGGGGTGTTGAGAACCCCAAGCATAGATTGTAAGATAAATTTTTTACCTCGGGAAGTTGACGTATCAACTACCCCCATCGGGGCCCACAAACCTTTTAACGTTTCATCTTCCAGGGTTAGGGTTTTAGATGTTTAGGATTTTCTCATTTATGATTTATGTTAAAAATGCCTTTGGAGCCTCATTGTAATCAGGTTCTTGTGAATGAGTGTATCGAACACATATCTCTTCAGAGATAAGATACCACCATTCTAGCTAGCTTGCGTGCTTTGCATTTTATAGTCTTTTGTATTACAGACAGTCATTAATAGAATTTGAGTTTATTGTTTTACTGTATTATTGTGTTCCTTTCAATATCTTTGTGTATCTCCTTGTTATAACTATGTTATATTTATGACTTCATGTCGTTCTCAAAATACTCTGGATCAATGGTATCAGAGCAGTCTTCTCCTTATCGTTCTTAGTGCATGTCCCTGACGAGGTCAGGGTATAAAGAGTTGGGTCTCGAGCTTGTTTCTCTCGAGGACAACCATGCTCGCCCACCCAAGCAACCTCCCATGGCGGAAGAAAATAGGGTCGATGGAGTAGGAGATCCTATCAAATTGTTGCTCGAGGAAACCCTCGTGCGACAGAGGAACAAGATGATGGATAATTTCTCCCATATCCTTTGACGACTACTGATATCAATGAACGCACCTTCAACCAGTAGTCACTTCAAAGGTGTGACGCCCTTTAAGGTACATCCAACAGTGTAAAAATCACATTTACACTCCTTAAGGCCCTTCCCCTTGTCATAGATTGGTGGGATACCTACTGTGAGCAACATGTCGAGGATGAGTCCGAAATTTTTGGTCCAGGACCCACTTAGGTGGATTTTATTGATTCCCTCAAGAAACAATAATACCCCATTGGAAACTATGATGACCAATACATGAGATGGACCACATTGCATCAAGAGAGGGGCCAAATAGTGCCAGAGTTCACAAATACCTTCCATACCTTGCACACCAAGTTGGGTATCAAAGACTCTGAGCGACATCTAGTTCTAAAATACCGTGGGGCTCTAGAAATGTACATCCAAACCAAAATGGATTTTATGGACACCTCGTCATTGGGAGTCACTTATCGATATGTTGTAAAATTGAGCAGAAATTTAAGCAGTAAAACAAGAAGGAGTTTGGGTCAGCAAATCCGCAATAAATGAAGTATGGTAAGGGTGGACCTAAATTCCAGGGAAAAGGACAGAGAAAGGATGGAAAATCCCAAGACAACCAGTCCAAGCCACCAACAAAGAAGGGTAATGGAAAGTCGAAGAAGGAAACTGGAAAGTGGTGTGAGTTCCACAAAATCCCTTGACACAATATTGATTAATGTCACTCCCAACAGTCATTATTAGCTGAGACGAAAGCCTCATGGTCGGATGTTGACTAAGACTCTAATTCAAAACCAGAAAAGGGAAAATGGATCATTGATGCAAAACCCAGTGTAACCATCGCTACCACAAAATTCTAGCCAGAGGAACTAGAGGAGCCTGAAAAAGAGGAGCACCTCTTCCCCTCAAAGATGTGGGTGAAGGGGACCCCACTCCATTTCATTGTTGATAGCGGTAGCCAAAAGATACTAATATCAGCAAAGGTCATCAAGAGGTTGAACCTGACAACGACATCGCATCCTCAGCCATACACCATCGGTTGGCTCAGCTAAGGACGAGACATCTTCATCAACCATCAATGTCTTCTGCACTATGACATCTAACCCTTCAAAGACAAGGTATTATGTGATGTTTCCCCCCTTGAATTTTGTGATGTTTTTTTAGGACAACCATATAGGTGGAAGTGTTATTCTTTTTATGAATCTAGGCCATGTAGTGTCATTATTACTTTGGGAGTTTAACTCTAAAGGGTATCGGAGGTAGTCCCAACTACTGTGGTCTCTTTGATCTCCACGAAGTAGTGGAGAAAGGTGGTCTCTCAGACCAAGAGATTTGTCATATTTATGGTTCGATCAAAAGGTGAATGGAAGGTCACTACAACCGTCAAAACCTCTGCACGGGGTCTCTCCACACAAAAACAACAGGTGGACAAGAAAGTAGAAGAGCACAAAGACATATTTTCCTTGCTTACTGGGGTGCCTTTGCACTATCAAGTAAAGCACTCAATTGATTTGGCACTCAATGATCCTCTAAATAATATCCTTATGTACAGGTGTTCTGTTATGGAGAATGAAGAAATGAAACGCCAGATCCAAGACATAATTCTGAAGGACCACATCAAACCAATCTCCTCACCTTACGGGAGCCCAATTTTCTGGTACAGAAGGACGAGACATGGAAACTTTTTATTGATTACATAGCCCTAAACAAGATCATAGTCAAGAATCGGTACCCAATTCCCAGTCTGATGATATTCTTGATTGCCTCAAGGGAGCCAAGTTTTTCAGTAAGATTGAACTAAAGTCAAGCTACCACCAATTGTTGATTGAGCAAACTGATGTATGCAAGACAACCTTCAAGTCTAAAGAAGGTCTCTTTGTGTATGGAAGACAAACTTCAAGTCTAAAGAAGGTCTCTTTGAGTGGTTGGTCATACCTTTCAGCTTGACTAATTCCCTGGTCACATTCATGTGAATGATGGATGAAATATTGCGACCATTCACAAACTCATTTGTGGTCGTATGTTTGGATGGCATCCTTGTCTTCAACAAAACTTGGGAGGAACATTTGAAGCATATTCAACAGGTCTTGGGCACCTTCCAACAACACAAGTTATATGCCAATTTGGAGAATTATTCCTTCCACATGAAGAGAATCCAATATTTGGGATACATCGTGGATGAGCAGGGTGTGCATGTGGATCTAGCCAAGATCCAAGTCATCCATGATTGGCCAAACCCAAAGACAATGATCGAGCTCCACAGCTTCTTGGGCCTCGTCAACTTCTGCCACTATTTTGTGTTGGGGTTCTCTCGTATTGCTTGGGCCTTAATCCAGGTAACCAAGGGTGGAGCGAAGTCCAATTTTGTGTGGGTTGTGTCCCAATAGAAAGCATTCGAGGATTTGAAATTCCACCTCTGCTCAGCACCAGTCCTTATTCTACCAGACTTGCAACAACCATTTGAGATTGAGACAGATGCTTGAGATTATGCTATCAGTGTAGTCCTCACTTAGCATGGGCATCTGGTAGCCTATCACAGTGAAACATTATCTGATTATGTTCACAGATAACCCACCTACGACAAAGAGATGTACTCCATTGTGCAGGCATGTCTACAGTGGAAGAATTACATTCTGGGGAAGGAAACGATCATCCACATTGATCACGGGCCTTTGCGATTCATGCATACATAAGGAATGTTACAGAATGACCACCATGAAAAGTGGTCCACATACCTACATCAATTCCACTTGAACATCAAGTACAAGAAGGGTAGAACCAACCATGTCGCATATTGCTTCAATCGACCCACGGTTGTGGCGCTAACCATAGTTCTTAACTCTTGTGGGCATGAGATGTCGAGGAGGCCACAATTATACAATAATGACTTTTACTTTGCTTTTCCTATCAGACATTGAGCTTAGGAAAAATGCAAAAGGAAATAGATCAATTGAGTGATAAGTTGTTTGGTAAGCCATATTTGATAGGGGCTAGACATGTCATATGGGATGAAATCATAAATGAAGTCACTAAGCTCTGGGATCTCTTCAAGATTGTTGATGATGAATTTCAATTAACAAATGAGATTGATGATATTTTTAAGCAAGCATTTATTGAATTAGGATCAAGACCTTAAGTTTCTACCCAGGTCATTATGTTCCTAAATTCAAATTCCAGTGAAGTACTCAAAAGAAAAGGCATTCAAGATAGGACAAAAATGGTCATGGAAGCTGAAATATTTTTTAGTAAAACAAATTTGTTGCAGACAGCTAAAGATAAATGCATTGGTATGAAGAGAGATGTTGATTTGTTCAACACCAGATTTGCGAAATTGATAAAGATGGGACTACCTTCAGCTTGGATTGACAAAGGGAAATTATTTCCATTTGGAGAATACAGGAAAAATATGTTCATGGCCATAGAAAATGATTCAAAATTTCAAGGGATGTCTAATAAATTAAGAGGTTGAGACATTGTAGATTTACTAATGGATGATTTTCATTTACTCTGGTTAATCAAAAATTGTTTCCAAATCCACCTACGTATGAAAAGTACATAGATCTTGATATTGCCTATAAAAGGATGAAATATTATGGATATCCTTCATGTGATGCTTGGAATTTATTTATCCATTTGATAGTTGGATGATGTTGGGTTGTTATATTCTTTGCAGTGAAAGTCTAGTCGAGGTGAATTGACTAAAGGTCAAAGTCGAGGTAGATTGACAGCAAGTTGAAGCTCGAGGTTAGTCGACTAGGTAAAGTCGAAGTTGAAGGTAGAGACAGCTCGACATGGTAAAGACATCAACAACTAGTCGAAGAGGTCAACCAACATGAGGTCGAAAAGAGGACGTGTGGCGATCGAATGAAGGCCGACTAGTAGTCGACTGGTAAACAACTTAGAGTCGACTATAACAGAATCCTGAGATTTGCGGGATTTGTATCCAATGATCTACATGGATCTATAATCGTTTTTGGGCACCAAGTCTTTAGGGTTTTTCCTGTTGTAAAGCCTATAAAAAGGCGTGTTGTAAGGCCGTAAAGGCTAATGAATTAATGAGAAAATTGTAGGTTGTTGGTCATGTAGATGTAAGCCGGATTGGATACATGGTTGTTCTTTCGCATGCAAGAGGATATGATCTTTATTGTGTCTTAGGTGTGGACCAAGGTTAGACATGTAACCTTTTATTCAAATTGAATAAGACAACAAGAGAGCAGAATGCTCAAGGAATGTTTGTTTTCCTGGTTTGGTTTTCTAGATAAAATCTATGTGTACCATGTGATTACTTTGTTATTTACATTCTTGATTAAATTCTTCTTCTCATCTACTAAGTTTAATGTGGAAGCGTATCTCATTTCTTGACAAATGGTATCAGAGTGAATCAACGTGAAGTTTAGCTCTGACAAGTGGAATCAGAGTTGTGTTCAGTTTTGGCGTGGGTATCAGATCTTGATTTACCAATATTGAATCTGAGAGATAAACCCTAGGTGCAGTAAGAGTTGTAAGTCATAAATTGTGTTAAAGATCATGGTAAAGAATGGTGATCAGTTTGAGAATAAAGATAGAAAAATTCCATGGTCATAATTTTGAGCTTTGGAAGCTTAAAATGGAATATCTTCTTGTAGATCGAGAACAATGGACAATGGTTTGTCCAAGTACCCATCTGACAAGAATGTCGACAGAAGAATGGGAGAAACTCGAAAGAAGAGAAATAAGTATGATTAGGCTTTGTCTTGCATATTTGGTATTGTTGAATGTCTCAGGAGAAGATTTGTCCAAGAAACTATGGGACAAGCTGGGAAGCTTATACCAATTGAAATCTCTCGTAAATAAGTTGTTTCTCAGAAAGAAATTGTATCTTCTGAGAATGATTGATGGCAGTTCGGTGATCAAGCATTTAAATATGTTTAATATAATTTTAATCCACTTATCATTTGTGGATATTAAAATCATTGAGGAGGAGAAGTGTATAAGCCTATTATGTTCTTTGCTAGAATCTTGGGATAACTTAGTCGTAACTATAAGGAGTAATACAACCACACTAGCGCTAGAAGACGTGGTTGCTTCTCTGTTGTCAAAAGAAATGAGAAGAAAGAACATGGAAGGATCGACCAAATATGCTTTAATGGTGAGAGGTTGATCGATTGAAAGAGATAAAGAAAAATTCTTCGGTAGAAAGTCTAAGTCGAAGGGTAGATCAAAATCCCCAGTTAAACCGACAAGAAGATGTTGGAAATGTGGAAAACTTGAGCATTACAAAAGGGAATGTAAATCGAGGGCAATGGAATTTGGTACGGGATCTGACGAGAAGCAGTCGAATGAGAGAAAGACAACCTCGGATAAGGGAGGTGATGTGTACCTGATATCGACCAGTACACATTCAAATCAAGTTGTTTGGTTGATCGACTCAGGAGAATCCTATCATATGACACCACATAGAGAATGGTTATGCAAGTATAAGCGATATGATGGAGGTGATGTTTTCTTGGGGGATGACTCGACAACCAAAAGTTTCGGACGAGGAAGAGTTTGAATGATACTATAGGATGGGAAGAAAAGAACCCTTCCAGGTGTGCTATGCATTCCAGGTTTGGCAAGAAATACGATATTTGTCAGTAAGACAAGTGATGTTGGGGTACACACTTTGTCTCAGAAGGATTCATGCAAGATGGTCAGAGGTGCGATGGTCTTAATGAAAGGATTTCATATTGGAACCCTATACAAGGTGTCAGGGAATGTCGAATCGACTAGATGCAACAACATCATTGCTCATGAAGTCGACTCGACTTCAACTCAACTTGACCCAACTTGGGTTGAGTCAGCTCAAATCGACTCGACAAGACATGATAAGATCGACGTGACCATGCTATGACACGAGAGGATGGGACACATGGGAGAAAAAGGACTTCAAGCTATGCACATCAAAGGTATGGTCGAAGGTTTTTCTGAATGTGGTTTACAAGTTGACTTTTGTGAACATTGCATTTATGGAAAACAAATTCAGGTGAGGTTCCCATTTGGAGAAACAAGGGAAAATGGAGTTCTAGAGTTGGTGCATAGTGATGTCTTGGCCCCGTTTATAGTGCCTTCACTTGGTGGATCCCTGTATTATCTCTCCTTCATAGATGATTTTTCCAGGAAGACATGGATATATTTCCGAAGGAAGAAATCAAAGGTTTTCAAGAAATATAAAGAGTTTAAAGCTCTTGTAGAAAACAAGACAGATAAGAAGATTAAGGTGCTAAGAACTGACGAAGGTGGTGAATTCTATGGAAAATAATTTGATCAGTTCTGCAAGAAGTGTGGCATAGCACGCCAAAATACCACACCATATACTCCACATCAAAATGGAGTTGATGAGAGAATGAACATAACGTTGATGGAAAAGGAAAGGAGCATTCTCGGTGGTGTTGGGATTGCACAAGAATTCTAGGCGGAGGGAGTCGACACTGCAAGATATCTGGTGAATATGTCTCCTTCATCGGTGCTAGTCGACATGACTCCACATGAGGTATGGTTGGGTAAGAATCCTTCGGTTGCACATCTCAAAGTATTTGGTTGTGATGCATTTGTGCATGTTCCCAAAGAAAAAAGGAGCAAGTCGAACAAGAAGGAAGTCAAATGTATTTTCATTGGATATAAAGAAGGAATGAAAGGATATAAGCTCTAGGATATTCTTCACACCCCATCCTCTAGAGCCCTTAGGTTTTGTGAGTGACTGTCACTTTACTAAGGGGATCCCATATGTTAGTCTCTAACCTTGTTTTTGATTGAGTGAGTGTCCCTAGTCCATGTCCTCTCCATTTTCATGATTTTCTGTCAAAACTTTGTTTTTACCCCTTGGCTTGGAAGATTATTTTTCAATCTTTATTGCACTTTTTAAATGATTTTTTAGGTTTTTAAAGATTACGATTTGATATGATAATTTTTTGTCACATCACTTGTCGTTTCATTATTCGAATTTTCAAATTTTGCCAAGTCAGAAAAGGTGTTGCAAGAATAACACTATTCCTGTAGCGTCGATAATAATCATTGTTTTGCATGCGCCACCCTGCCCAGATCGTGTCCTAACATTTCAAATCATGATTAGAGGATCTGCATACCTCTTTATGATCTATTTCGGGTTGCTATTTTTATGATAACACCTATATACAAAGGATTGAGTTGTACTCGCCAGACCTGCATCAAATCAACACGTTTGATTATCATGAATGAAATCATCACCTTCCTATTTTAGTATGTCTATTATTTTATGCAGATATTGTAGACAAAGAGATAACTTCTAGTTTTTAAAAGCTCCTAGGAATTGAATATTCAACCATCAATGTTCTCAGAATTGTCTATAGGATCATTTCAGCGATATGGCACCCAAAAAGAGTGGCCAGATAATCAGAATAGAGACCGAAGGCACATAATTGCTCGAAGCATTCTCTCAAATGACGCGGAAATTCAAGGTTGTTGGTTGGTTCGACCTTTTCTTAACGTTCCAGGGGCATAACGAAGAGATCTCGATGGCGTTTGCACAGAATTTTGATGGCTTTGAATTTGTGGTTGGAAAACTTTTGATGCATGTGACAGAACATTCTATCGCTAAATCCTGTAGATTGCTAGTGTATTGGGAAATATGGTGGAAGAAGGAGAATGTGGTCATGGAATTTGTAAATCAGTTTCTAATTCCAGAGAAACAAAACCTTAACTGGAGCAAGGGTAGACCACACAGTTGGGTAAGGAAAGAGTGGCACACTGCCTTGCTGATTATCCATAGGTACATTACATGTGAAGGCATGTTTTCCTTGGTTTATCTCTATCATATCACACTGTTGATTCATATAAATGGTGATTACCCTTTTAACTTACCCTATTTTATGTTAAAATTTTTATCCAAGATGTCTAAGAGGATCCAATCCCATCCCGCTAAAGCAAAAAAAAAGTCTTTTTCATCAAGGTTTGATTAAAACATTAGTAGTCTTCTCCTTAAATGAAGTCCAACGATCTTGGGATTGGTTAATCCAGTCCTTAAAACTGGATTTACAGTCAACTAAATCCAAAAATGTCAAAGGGAAGAAACCTATAAAGGAGAAAAATAATCCTCAAGCCATCGAAGTCTTAATAAAAGAAGAGTCACATGCAGCTAGGGTAACTCGGGCTAGCAAGAGAAAATTACAAACCCAACAAGCTATTGGTGATTTTCCTGTAGGTGAAGATCATGAGAAAGGCACTACTAGTCAAGGTAAGAAGCCTAAAATGAATGAAGACACTGAAAATTATCCCGATCCAGATATAAAGAGGGTAATTGATGAATATGAGGATTGCACCACAAGCCCAGTTCAGACTCAATTCAAACAAAAATAACAATCTACAGGTAAGAAGAATACAAAGGGTAAAAAACAGAGAAAAAAGAAAACACATGTACCTAAATTCCTTAAGAGGAATTCCACCAGAGCTGCCAATAAATTTAGACTGAATCCAAAAGCAATGTTTAACCCTTCCATCAAGAAGGAGAATCTTATAATTATAGAAGATAATTCAGAGGATTCCAAGAAGGAGATCAAAAAACAGGCAGTGGCATCTTCTTTACATAGAACATAGAAAGAATATGATGACTTGAAGAAGAAACAAACAAAAGGAAAGAAGATTGCACAATACTCTAGAAGACCTGTGACTAGAGAAACTACAAAATCAACTTCAGTATACAAATCTGCGTTTAAGGGCACATATGCAACTTATGATGACATAAATGATCTTTTTTCATAACCATAACAGATGCAAGACCTTCCAGAAACCAAAGATTCTGATAGCACTTAGGATGAAGATTTTAGTTATGGATTATCTTCAAAATATGTGATTAAATTAAGAAAACCTCAAGCTGCTATAGATCTGAATTTACCTGCCCCTGTAGAGGAATATCCAGAATTTAAAGTGAAAGCAAGGAAGGAAAAAGACAAATTCAAGGAGTTGCAAAGTATGATAAAGCAATTGAAGAAAGAGTAAGCTTTTGTTGAGCAATGGAATGCCAAACAACAAGAAAAGATACATGATTTTAAAAGGAAAAGAAAAGAACAGAAGGCATTGCTTAAAGAGGTAAGAGAATCCAATATTAGGTTATATTGGCATAATGTTGTGTTAACAACCAAGCTTAAACAGAGAGACACCAGGGCTAGTGCAGTCATCATACCATGATGATTCATGAAGACTTAGCTTCAGTTTTGATTGTTCGATGCTATTGATCATGAAGTAAAGATGAACAGTTTGATTCATAATGCTTGATTCAAATGAAACTTTTTGATATCTCGGATGGAACAACCCAGCAAGATAGGGTTCCAATTTTTGTGGGATTTTCCAGTTTTGTAAAGTTACTTCCTAATTTATATTTGGATTGGTTGTTGAGACTTCTACTATATAGGCATTATAAGTGCTCGTTTGAGCTAATTTTCCTACTAAATAGGCATTAACATGATCCTATTAGAAAGTTGTAAATTAGAAAATAGGATCTACACGAATACGTTGTGTACTGTAAAAGATGCAAGAAAGATTGTATGGGGATCGATAAGTTGGGAATTCAAGGACCTTTTTGTAAAAATCCACTGTAAGATAGTTTATATTCCATGTTGATACTAAATGGAAAAGGCATGTTGATGGTCAGATCCTCTTTCATATCTTATTCTATTTATTTTCTTACTTGAAGTCATTTATTCTGTTGCAATGTATTTTATTTCTTGATTTCAAGTAACACAGTGAAAACTTTGTTGTTTTTGTTTATTATCAAGATTGTCTTCAAGTACGTGTTCTTGTTTCTCAATGATATTTTGAAATAAGAAATCCATATGGAGTTGACAAACTATATACTCTCATATATTCCCTTATTTACTCATGTTATTTTCTGATCTATTAAGGTGACTACCATTTACTAAATCAGTGGGATGTTTTCTTGCTTTTACATTTGAGATATATGTTTATTTGAATTTTTGAACCCGCTTTCAACCATTTTCTAGAAATCTATTTCAAAACCCTTAAAAAATACCATTGCAATAACCTGATAATTCCCTAGCTTTCCCTCTCATAGTCAAGTGCAACTTTAGGGACCAACATCTTTTGGTGTCATTGTCGGGGATGAAGGAACGAAGATATTTTCCTTGGGAAAACGACAAGATCAAATCCAAATCTTGATGGTGGACAAGATTTTGGACATTTACATGAAACTGTGTATTTTTCACCTGGTGACTCCTTTGTAGTAATTTTGGCTCCTAAAAGAGAAGGCAAAGGACTTAAAATTACTCCAACTTCCTCATCCTCTACAAAGAAACAAGTAACCAGAAAAAAAACCCAGATCCCAAGCCTGTTGCAGGAGTGCCAGATCCTGAAAAGCTATTGATAAAACCTAAAATCATTCATGGATAGTCCTCTCTTTCAAAAGGAAAATTTTCTTCTACCAGTACTCAAGGACAATCTTCTAAAATTGTCAAACTCACACCAATTGAAGATGTTATTCCTGAGAGTGAAAGAAATCCTATTGTTGAGCTTGCTACTGTTTATTTTCCTTCAACTATCTCAGAATTGAATTTAAATCAATGGAAATTGTTTGTTGAGCTCATTGAAGAAGAACAAACAAATACTTTATCTGTAATTGAAGCTTTGAAAGATTTTACCAAAGATATTAAAAGTGAACCAGATACACTCTCATCATCACCTCGGTCCTTTTCTTCTGAAGAGAATAAACCACGTTATTATTCCTTTGAAAATCCTCTTTTTTCTAGAACCTTCAACCTACTTCGATCCAAAAAAGAAACCTCTTCTTTCTGAAGATCAAAGACTTATATCAGTTCAGTTAAGTTTCTCCACTCAAGGAACTATCTTTATTTCTACATCACCAGTTCTGCTCACTCCTATAGTCCAAACACCAACTGTGGTAAATATGGTTGTAAATAGAATGGATGCAATTGTTGCAGCCAGATATCCACCATTAAACTTGCCACAAGTCCTGCATGCTTTCCCACCAAATGATTATATGAAGTATTTGCCAAGATTCAATGGAGAGGGAGAAGTGTTACAGACCTAACCCCTCGCGTAGGTAGAATAATATATTTTGATGTAACAAAGGTCAATATTAATAAGGCCTAGCAATAAGGAAGAATAAGTCCAATGTAAGCAGACCTAATAGAAGCTTCCGCTTCTAGAAGGATATTCCTCTAAATGGTTCTTTTGATAGACATATTTAGTATAAATAGGAGTCGAGGGTATGAGAACTTTTGACTTGGATATTATTGTAATAGATCTCTGCTCTGTTGTAGGTTTCCCCCTCGAAGAGGCAAGTGACATTGCTCTCAGTAATCAAAGTGCTCTTTCTGGTGTTATTCTAGTATCATTTCGGTATTATTGTGGTGTTGTTTCGGTTATATTGTTGTTCATCTCCCATTCCTAGCTATTTATTTCTATTATGCATACTTTTTATATCTGGAATATTACAAGTGGTATCAGAGCACTTTCCTTGGTAGAAAATTGTGGGTTAATTTTTTTCAAGGTAGAGACGTATTCCGACGTCTTTAAGATACAAAGATCTGTCATTACGTGCATAAACATTCAGTCGGGGATTAATACACACAAGAAATACAAGTGGTACTTAAGCACACATCTGTTGGCCACCCTTGTAACCCCTGTTGGTACCCCTTTGAGTGGTAGCACATCAGACAACACTTGTATACGGATCGGCCTAGATTTCATGAAGCCCTCTTTAGATAAATCGATCATCCGCCTGACTGTTATAGTGCCACCGAGAACAACACTCGGGAAGATACTCTCTAGTAGTTGGGTAGTTGGGTAGTACGGCTAAGGGCACGGTCTAGCCTCCTTAGTTGGTGCCCTGAGATATTGGGCTGAGTACCACTGTTGGACCCCGCACGTATATTAGAGAGTTACAGCATAGGGAAAACCCTTGTTTGTAGAACCCTTGAATACCTAACCTTTGGGGATGGAAACAAAAAAAACATAAACAAGATCTATTTCCGCGTAATTGTGTCTCCTGCATTCGAGTTTCCAAATTACTACATATTTCTTCCTGATTAAGCATTTGGGCATTTCATCACTGCAGTATTCTTCAAATCAGAGTATAAATTTGCAGGTGTAAAAAAAATAAGTTTGGATCCTGTTGGCACCATTATTTGAGACCTATTCCATTGGATTTCTCTCTTCGCCCTTATCACATTCATACCTATCATTTTTCAGCAAAATTTTTGACCCCACCCGCCCCTTTTCAGTTCCCTCGTCATCATCGCCCATACCCGTAGCCAAGACTTGGAAGCTTGCTTCAATACCTTGCACTCTAATTTCACAGAGACCCAACAAGAAGTGAGACAACTCAATGCCAATATTGTCACCATCAATAAAAACATGCATTCTTCCATCATCGCCTCAATTGAGGAACTCAAACAAGACCTCAAACAAGACATTACTACCCAGCTTGAATCTGTCACTCCGATTATCTGCACCAAGCTGTATATCCCTACAGATCCTCCCTTATCTGACCCACCTTTGCATACCGAAGGTGAAACTTTCTCTCATTCCCATAATTTTCAGCCCCATCACTTTCAGCGCGACCTATGCCTTCCACGTGTGGATGTGACCAAATTTGATGGCTCGAATCCCACTGGCTGGGTAACTCAAATGGAACATTATTTCTCTTTGTACGTCATTACGGATGAGTTGTCCAAACTCCGATATGGTGTTCTCCATCTAGATCAAGAACGTTGGCAATGGTGGCAATGGAGAAAAACTGCATGCCAAGGGAATGTTTATTGGACACACTTTGTGGCAAATATTTATGAATGCTTTAACACTGACACCAACCATTTAGGTTGTTTGAAAATTTTGAAACAATCTGGCACAGTGGAAGAATTTATAGCTTCTTTTGAGCGATTGGTTTTTCGCATAGAGGGCATGTCTTATGCTTTTTTCCGAGAATGTTTTATCAGTGGCCTCAAGGATGAGATGTGTGCCCATGTCCTCATGGATCCGCCTCAGAGTTGGGTGGAGGCTACTAAAAGAGCTAAGGAAGCACAACAAGTTATCTCTTCTCAAAACCAGAAACCCTCCTTTATTCCTCGCACTAAACCAATAAATCCCACTCCTCCTTCTACTCCACTAAAGATCCAAAAATTGACCAGGGTTGAAATGGTTGAAAGCCAACTCAAAGGCCTTTGTTATAATTGTGATGACAAATATTTTCCGAAACACAAGTGTAAGGAACAAAATCTTTTTATGGCCATCTCGGAGGATGTTTCAGAAGAACATGTTGAAGCTCCCCTTGTGTCTGTGTCACCTAAACTGATTGACATAATCCCTCCCTCAGACCCTCCTGAAGTAGAACCAGTCATTTCCCTAAATGCTCTCACTGGCTTCTTTGCTCCCCAAACCCTCAAGCTAATTGGTTACATCAAGCATAGGAAGGTCATTGTTTTTGTTGATAGTGGAAGCACCCATAATAATTGTATTCATCGTCGCATTGCCCAAGAAACTAATTGCTATATCCGCACAGTCAATAATTTCCAAATCATGATTGCCAATGGTGGGTCCATGAAATGTGGACGACATTGTGAAAATGTGCGTCTCTGAATTGGTGACTACCACCTGAAATCTCATATGTTTGCTATCAACATGGGCGGTTGTGACATTGTGTTGGGTGCAGAATGGTTAAGGACTTTGGGTCCCATTCTCATGGATTTTAATGAATTAACCATGCAATTCGACCAGGAGGGCCAACAATATAAGTTCCAAGGCATCATTGTCGGTTCCCTAGAGATCATTAGTTCCCATCGCATGGAAAATCTGCTCAAAAAAGGTCATTCTGACATTATTTCCCAACTTCGTGCCATACAAGAAACTAAGACACCCTTTGTGTTGCATGACCTCCAATCCATCTTCTCTAAACATCAAGTGGTTTTTTCCACTCCCTGGGGACTCCCTCCTCCCCGTGGTGTTCATGATCATTCCATTCCCCTTGTCCCAGGAATTCATCCTCCCAATATTCATCCCTATCGTTACCCCTTTTCCCAAAAAAATGAAATTGAGAAAATGGTTCAAGAACTGCTCAATGCAGGCGTTATCCGCCTTAGTATGAGCCCCTACTCTTCTCCTGTGGTCATGGTCCTTAAGAAATAAGATTCTTGGTGCATGTGTCCTGACTTCCGTGCCTTCAACAAACTCACCATTAAAGACAAATCTCCCATTCTTGTCATTGATGACCTCTTGGATGAATTGAGTGGAGCCCAGTTCTTTACTAAACTTGATCTTCGTTCTGGCTACCACCAAATCCGTATGAAAGAGGTAGACATTTCTAAGACTGCCTTTAGAAATCATGAGGGACATTATGAGTTTTTGGTCATGCCCTTTGGATTGTGTAATTCTCCCTCCACTTTCCAAAGCCTCATGAATCATGTCTTACATCCTTTTCTTCGTCATTTTGTCTTAGTTTTCTTTGATGATATCCTCATCTATGGAAAAACCTGGACATACCATCTTGCTCATGTGGATCGATTTCTCCATCTACTCTCTCAGCACCAACTTTTCCTGAAACAATCTAAATGTGCTTTTGGCGCCTCGAAAGTCGACTACTTGGGTCATCTTGTTGGCAAGGCCGACATCAGGGTGGATCTTAAAAAGATTGAAGCTATGCAAGACTGGCCTCACCCAAAGACTCTCAAAATCTTGTGGGGATTTCTGGGATTAACAGGTTATTATTGCAAGTTTGTTAAGAATTATAGAAATATTGCGACACCTCTCACTGCACTCCTTAAAAATAATTCTTTCACTTGGACTCCAACAACTGCTCAGGATTTTCAAACCTTGAATATGGCCAATCGCACCAACCCAGTCCTAGCCCTTCGTGATTTCACAAAGACTTTTGTCCTGGAATGTGATGCTTCAGGGAAAGGAATTGGCGTTTTCCTTATGCAAGAGGGTCGACCTTTGGCCTTTACCAACAAACAATTGTCTGAGCGAATTTTGGACAAATCAATCTATGAAAAGGAAATGTTGGCAATTATGCATGTCATTGATCTTTGGTGCCCTTATCTATTGGGGCAACGCTTCCAAATTAAGACAGATCATCAAAGCCTCAAGTATTTTCTGGAACAACGCATTTCCTCCCCATAGCAACAAAAATGGGTGACTAAGCTCTTTGGATATGATTATGAAATCATTTACAAGAAAGGCAAAGACAATGTGGTTGTGGATGCACTTTCCCGAAAATATAAAGATGAAGGGTCCCTTTTTCTCTCTCCTTCATTGTACCATATTGGCTCTTAGTTGTTCACCAGGAATGGCTACACGATCCCAAAAGTTTGCATCTGATACAAAAATTGTAGTCCAATTCTCCAGTTTCCCCAGGGTAGTATTGGCTCCATGATGAGCTTCGATACAAAGGTAATTTGTATTTAAGTAAACAATCAAAACTTAAATCCACAGTACTTTCTGAGCTTCATGCTACAACCACAGTTGGCCACTCTGAGTTTACCAAAACCTATGACAGGGTCAAATGTTCTTTTTTCTGGGATGGTATGAAACGGGATGTTCATAATTTTGTGGTTGAATGTGATGTGTGTCAATGCAACAAGGGAGAAACAGTCAAATCTCCCAACACACTACAACCACTTCCAATTCCACCTGTTATTTTGCAGGATATCTCTATGGATTTTATTGTAGGCTTACCTAAATCAGGCAATAAATTAGTCATCATGGTGGTAGTTGATCATCTTTCCAAGTATGCTCATTTATGTGCTCTTCAACACCCATTTACAACATCCACTGTGGCTCAAATTTTCATGGATCAAGTCTTCAAGCTTCATGGAATGCCACATTCTATTGTTTATGATCACGACCCAACTTTCACCAACAATTTTTGGCAAGAATTGTTCAAGCTACAAGGCACCCAATTGCATCTCAACACAACTTAGCATCCCTAGACTGATGGTCAAATTGAAGTTGTCAACAAGTGTTTGGAAAAATATTTGAGGTATTTTTCCTTAGAAAGGAAAAATCATTGGGCTCAATGGTTACCACTAGTTGAATGGTGGTAGAACACTTCATACCATACAACTACCCGCATGACTCCTTTTGAAGCAGTATATGGACAAAATCCACCTTCAGTTCTCTCATATTTTCCAGGTGTCTCGAAGGTCTAGGCGGTTGACCAAATGCTTACAGTTTGAGAGGTTGTTCTCCATACCCTCAAAGATAATTTGGTCATGGCACAGAATCACATGAAGAAACAAGCAAATCAAGGTCGCTTTGAACGTCAATTTGCAGAAGGGGATCAGGTGTTTCTTCGACTGCAACCTTACAAGAAAAATTCCCTCAAGGCTGATCATTGTCAAAAACTGGCACCCAAATTTTATGGTCCTTATACCATTCTCAAGCGTGTGGGATAGGTGGCCTATCAGTTAGCTTTTCCCAGTCTTTCTAAGCTCCATCTTGTTTTTCATGTTTCCTGCTTAAAGAAGGTGATTGGAACTAAGTTCCAAACTCAAACCAAACTTCCTGAGTTGGACGAAGAAGGCTCCATTTGGCTACAACCCCAAACAGTTTTGGAACAACATGAGTTTCGTCTGCGTCAGCGAACCATCAAGGAAGTGTTAGTCTAGTGGAAAGATACAACTCTAGCAGATGCCACTTGGGAACCAGCTACCATTCTGCAACAATTCCCACATCTCAAGCCTTGAGGACAAGGTTGTTTTTAAGGGGGAGCACATGTTAGGGACCTAACCCCTCACGTAGGTAGAATAATATATTTTGATGTAATAAAGATCAATATTAATAAGGCCTAGCAATAAGGAAGAATAAGTCCAATGTAAGAAGACCTAATAGAAGCTTTCACTTCTAGAAGGATCTTCCTCTAGATAGTTCTTTTGATAGACATCTTTAGTATAAATAGGAGTCGAGGGTATGAGAACTTTTTTCTTGGATATTATTGTAATAGAGTTCTGCTCTGCTGGAGGTTTCCCCCTCGAAGATGGAAGTGAACATTGCTCTCAGTAATCAAAGTACTCTTTCTGGTGTTATTCTAGTATCATTTCGGTATTAGTGTGGTGTTGTTCCGGTTATATTGTTGTTCATCTGCCATTTCTAGCTATTTATTTCTGTTCTACATACTTTTTATATCTGGAATATTAGAAGAAGTCACTGCTGAAGAATGCTTAAATTCTTTCTACAGTTTTGCAGATAATTTTAATGTGGAGCATGCAAATGTTTGGATGAGACTTTTTGTGCAAAGTTTAGATGGCGAGGCAAGGAAATGGTTTAGAAGCCTGACTCCCAATTCAATTGCTGATATTGATGCACTAAATGATACATTTTTAAGACACTGGGGGGATAAGAAAGACTACTTATATTACATCACTAAATTTGGTGCTTTGAAAAGAAAACAAAGAGAATTTGTATCTGATTTTACTAAAAGATTTAATAAAATGTATAGTAAAATTCCAAATGAAATCCAGCCCACAGAAACATCAACCAAAATTTATTTTGCCAATGCCTTTGATGCTGAGTTTTCTCTCCTGTTGAGAGAAAGGAGGTCTGCTACTCTAAGTTTGATGCAGGAAGCATCCATTGAGGTAGAATCCAACATAATAGCAGTAGAGAAGTTGAAGTCCAGGGGTGATAGAGACAAGAAAAAATAGAAAGAAGAACTCCCTTCTTCTTCTCATACAACATCTTATTCTAAGATGGAAATGACCAAAATGTTGAAAACCTTGACATCTGAAATGGCTAGACTGAAGATGGAAACAAAACAGCCCAACAGACCTACACAGGAAGGTGGATATAGAAATCCTAACCAGTTTAGGAGGCCTAACAATGTCCCTCAAATCTTACCCAGAGAAAGGAGCAATCAAGAAGTTCATAAAGTTTGTCCTCCTTTTCAAAACAATGCATTGGAAGAAGTTGAAGAAGTGGATGTCACTAAAGATGATTCTATAGTGCATTTAAATGATACAGAATTACCTCCTACTCAGTTGACACAACAATATTATGAATATGCTCTTATACTAAATTAGTTTGAAGAAGGGGATGCTGATGAAATTATCCAGAAAGAACCTAAAAGGAAAAAATATGATCTTAGGTTCAGATAAAACACACCCAAAGTGGATATACATGTTTCAACCAAGAAGGCTAATGCTCCAGTTAAATCAAGAGTCAGAAAACAAATTTCAAGGGTTAAAACTGATCAACAACCAAAGCAACCTGTCAAGGTTA
The DNA here is from genome assembly GCA_010110895.2 of Picea sitchensis. Taxonomy (NCBI): domain Eukaryota; kingdom Viridiplantae; phylum Streptophyta; class Pinopsida; order Pinales; family Pinaceae; genus Picea; species Picea sitchensis. The sequence goes on from SNQJ01S0081918.1 coordinate 21,066, forward strand.
GTACTACAAAGGTAAAGGAAACTGAGAAGCTTGTTTCTTCTTTCAGTTTGGAAAATGAAATTTATAAGATTAAAATCCCCATACCTCTCATAGAATTGATGAAAACAAATCCTTTTAGAAAATTTGTTCTCAAATAATTGCATCCCCCTGCTCATGTCACTTTTTCAGATACTATAAATCTTGAAGATGGAAACACTGCTATAACCATTGGACCTCATATAGAAGACAAGTATGATGCTTCTCCTCCTTTCTACATATCTCTAAACATTCATGACAAAATATTGCACAAGTGTTTAATGGATTCGAGAGATTCACACAATGTCATGCCAAAAGTGGTAATGAATGAATTAGGTTTAGATATCACTAATCCTTATCTAGACCTATATTCATTTGACTCCAAGAAATTTAAATGTCTGGGAGTCATTAAAGACATGGTTGTTACTTTATCTCAGCTACCTATGAAAAGTGTGGTGTTGGATGTAATTGTGGCTGACATACCTCCTAAATTTGGGATGCTTCTGTCAAGATCATGGGATAAAAAAGTAGGAGGCACACTACAAATGGATCTTAGTTATGCTACCATACATGTGTGGCAGTGGGGATTAGCTAGTGGGCGTTCAATGTATCTCATCCAATCCTCTCTTCACATTGGTTCATCTGCCACAATTAGCATAGTTTAATTCCAGAAAAGCTTCCACAACTATGAATACTTTTTAAATGACCTAAAAT